>JASDQU010108414.1:153591-170840 GCA_032191745.1 Picea mariana | reverse complement strand
CCCAAGGAAAGAGCTCTGGTACTAAATGATGTGAACCAATTTTAGATATGAAAATATACTTCAAAATATCCCAACAATAAACAAAAAACCATTCACAACAATATTGAACACAAGATGTAGAGAAAACCCTTGAGGTAGGGTAACACCATATATTAATCCTTACGAAAGGATAAAAATCCTCAAGCAATACTTGCTTGTACATCAACAATATTCTTCACCATCTCAAATACAATGCTTACATATTCTTTTATAACATTCTCTATCTCCTAGGAACATTCTAGAGTAGGTATCTTCTAGAAATCCCATTTATCATTTCTAACTACCCATTTATTCTATCCAACTACCATAGTGGGCCTTATTTAATACCATGGTGGACCTAGTCCACCTTACAATGAATGGCCTCTAATAATACATAACCCCATATTCTCATTGAGTAACTCCCATATTACCACCCATATTACCTCCCTAGGTATATTACAACTACATTCCTAATCTTGCTAACGGTTGGGACACTGAAGCGGTACTCCAGTTTCCCTTTCCCAATTGGGACATGGACATGAGTATAGTGCTATGATTTACTTTGCAAAATTTGAGTTACAAATGCAATTCATCAAGTGATCCCTGACAGTTTCTCCTTCGCGTCTATAAATTCCTTCCAGATATTGAGGTCTTCGAGTATGGAATCTATTCGAGGTAACTGCATTATTTCCAGATTAGTCTGACTCTTGCACATGGGAATGATTATCTTTGTCCCGAGGCTCTGCTCAACACCTTACACAACATCTTCTATCAGGGTGATGATTTTGGAGGGTTGGATCAATAATTTTTCGATAACCTCCGTGTCAATTTTTTTGATTAATTCGATAGCTCTCTAAGTGAGGTTCCTCTTAGTGTCCATGTCCTCGATGATCATTTGAGATGATGAAGTTTTTTTTGACATCCCTCAGGGGATCCATTCCGAATAATGAGAGAAGGTCGTCCGTCGATATCCATACTTCAGTGCTGGATGTAGTAACCTATTCCCGAGCCTTTAGAGAATCTATGATCATTGTCATACCTGTCTCCAGAAGTCAGTGATCTTGGATTCTTCACTTGTCTGAATACGTCAGAAGGTTTTCTGGAGATGGGATAGTTTGCATTGAATCTTGCCATTCTGTGATTTTTGAACAAGATTCCAGGGCCTTTTGATATTTTTCATGGGAAACTGTCACATGTGAGTCAAACTTCATATGTTCATGCCTAATCACCATAATTTTATCGAGTGTGCTGAACAACCTTTTCTACGTGCTCCTAAGTTCTTCATTTTTCTCCAAGGATTTTATTTTCACTATCTCAAAAGTTGTTATTTGATTTTTGCATTGTTCTACGATATTTCTCAAGAGTTAGTTATCCATTTGTACCCTTTGGATTTCAGCTTAACCCTTTTCATTGAAAGACCTTAATTCATCCAACTGTGCTTTGAACTTAGTCACTTCCATATTTTTTGAGGTTTCAAGTTGCTGCATGTCGCTAGCATGGGCCTTTTGGACCAATAGCATTGACTTAGTGAATTTAGCTTGTAGACCTTCCTCCTTTACTTGTAGTCTCTTTTTAATCTCCTCCTCATAGACCTATTTCACCTACTAGATTTCCTTTGTGTGCTCACCGACTGTAGATTCTTTGATAGTCTCCAGGGTCGTTTACAACTCTACAACCCTGGCCTTTGTGACATCCAAAACTAAAACAACCTCATGGACAGATACAATGTTTACCCCTGCAAAAGTACCGAGTGCCTAGGGTTCTTATAGAGTGTTATCCTTTACATCGGGCCCAACTTTCCATTTGATTCTCCTCTCGAGTACATCCTGGCTTGCTTCTACTTTTCTCCTTTTTATTTTGGGCATTCTCTTTTCTATGGCTCAGGTCTTGTGGCTATAGTAATAATCGCCGAATGCGACCATTGCTCCTTCAAAACCAAGACACTTTGAAGTGAGTGATAAGCTTCCTGGAATTGAAGCCAGGGGGGTGCATTCTTCTATTGGGGTACTGATCAAGTTGTCATCAAGGTCTAAATTGATGATATCACCAACACCTTCTAAACTGGTGTCTCGTACTTATGTGTCTTCGAAGTTATCCTTTTACTCTTCTCCTAGGTTTCTCTTGGTGTAGTTGATGGTGGTTTCCCTGAGTTCATTGTTTCTTTATTATTTGTGCTACCTTTCTGCAAGGGAGGATATTTACCTCTTCTTTTTTCCAGGGTGAACTGCTTCTCTTCAAACTCTTTCTTCTTCTGTTGGTGGTATCCCTCCTTGGTCTCTTCATATTTTCTCACCAGCTCAACTTCTTTATCTTTTTTTCTTTGTTCTTCTTCGCTTAGCCTTTATTTCTCCTGGTGGAGGAGGGCTCAAAGTTGTTCTAGTCTCAGAGTTTTGTCTTTCTCTTCGTCCTTCCTTAATTTTCGTCTGGTCTCATCGGTGGTAATTCTTTCCACTACTTCCTCAAAACTTAGAGTGCCTTGGAAAAACTCTTCTGTAAATCAGGCCTCATGCATGGTTTGTGGTGCCATCCTAACAACTTTCATGTGCTCATATACCACATTTCAGGGGTCAGGGGATTTGGGTTCCCTGATACAGAGGCACAACTCCTTAAGCATTTCAACTTCCTTATTGGCCTGCTTCTTATTCAACATAAAGTATGATCCAATATGAACATGGAATATAGGTCAATATCTTTTGTTATTTTTTGAAAGGTAGGCGATGGAACCCTTCTCTACAGTTTGGTATGCAAGCTCCCTGGCCATAAATTTATCGGGCACATACTTTGGGAACAAGAGAGGCACTCCCATGGCCCCATAAATTTGTAACATTTATTCATATACCAATATCCAATCTCCTTCAAACCCTTGAGAGACCCGAGGGAGATCCTATGTGGGAAGTGGCCGAAGATGGACTTATGTAAGGGGGTTAGGGAGTAATCACATATATCATAGAAAAAATCCTTGCAATTGACCTCCCATAGTTGAGAAAAATAGAAATGAATTGGGCCCTTGTCTGGATTCCAAGCCGAGTTAAATGTTGGGAATGATTTTTCTACACATACAACCTCTATAAGATAAGAATACATGTAGAATCCATGATTTTTCATGCTCTTGGGATCTTGGCTGTGCTGTGCGATGTTGAATGAGAGAATGGCTTCCCAATTGAATGGTTGGCCATTTTGGGCTACCCTGTAAGCCATGGGAAACCACTCCATCCTGAAATGGGTGTTGGTCTCCTCACTGTAGAGCTTGGATATCATGGTATATATCACCCTATAAGGTATTTTGAGATATTATGCTGGGATATATCTTTCACTCTTTTTTCCAAACACTCTTCATCATAGAACCAATCTTCCATGAGGGACTAGAAGTTTTCATTTTTGACTCCAAACTATTCGAGAAAAGACTCGTTCAAGGCTACTATAGGTTCTCATGTTCGATACCTTTCCCTGATATCATATTCTTTGAGTGAGGAAATCAGAAGGCCCGAAGAATTTACTATCAACCCCATATATTTCTACATATACATGAAGCACCATCTAGCTGCGTCATTGTATGGAAAAAACTTTGGGCGAGCGGCTACAATATGTATCCCACTCTTCCATATATTCCTGTATGTATCAATGTTAGGATCATCAGATGGGAACCTTTCATTCTCGAACATGTCCAGGATCTTGGCGTAATTGAGGTAGTGCTCCATTTTTTCATGGCTGTTCATGTCAGAAATATTATATGAATCTGGAATCAAAGTTGGAACCTGCATTCCAAAAGTCTGGATTTTTCCCTTTCTGGTGATCATTCTAGACATCTCGTCACCTGTGGAAACAAAAAAATCTACAGTTAACAGAGTCACTTTAGGGTTGAAATAATAACACTAGAAAGAATTAGTATTCTAATTTCTTAGAGGCCGGGAGCGAAATTCAATCAAGAAGAGATAACAAAGAATTGCAGATGCGAATTTCATTTTTTATTTATGAGCAAGTAAGAAAGAACATGAGTCTTGGTGCTTTTAAAATAATCCGTCAATTCCCTCCAAAGAAAAACGCAATTAATGAAAGGTGTGATACAACTTGGACTCAGCCAGGGGAGTACACAATGAGTAAATGCATTCATGGGTGATTGGTGATTATAGCTATCAGGGTATAGGAGAATTCAAAAACTGGGGGGAAGCCACGAAGCTATCATTGTCGACAGTTGATGGGAGAGAGAAGTGTGGAATTAGGTGAGAATAACCCTCTGACGATGATAATTAGTTGATTAATTGATTAAGCGTTATTACAAGGTCTAATTTTGACCAAAAACTCATTTTAATATTCAATTAGATGAACGTTGGGCGTTAATAATTTCTTCATTAATGCTGAGATGATGTCGAGCTAGTTGTGGGGGACCCATTACTTATACAGATGTGAGATATTTGACAGAGGAGCAATCAATGAAAACTGGTTTCATGTGATCCACATGATGAAAAATGTGACAAATTGATAGCAGAGAATGATGTCGTCGTCGACATGGAGCATAGTCATAAGAGATTGTCCAAAGAGAAATATTATGAGAAAAAACATTCGCCAAAGAAAATTAGCCACTATTACCTTGTCACATGTAAGGAAAATAAATATTATTCATTGGTTTATATGAAGGGCCCACAAGGAAGGTAATTATAGAGGTGTACTTTAGAGAAAGGGCCACACAATCAGTTAGGCGATGACTAGGAGAGAGAAGGGTTTGTCTTCATCAACAAAACATATAGGAGCATGAGGATGACAATGTGCTACTAACTTCTGACTAATACGTTATAAGGATTTTTCGTTCGTGAAATATGAAGGTGTGCATGTGTTCATATTTGATAAGGGACGGATGACGAAAAATGTAATAAGAGAATAATGTGAGAATTAGGTGGGGGGACCTAACTTTAATGTTTTAAGTTATGAGCATGCAAATGAAGTTTAAGATAAAGACATGTCATGAAAGAAAAGAAAAGTGTGCATCTCGACACTAAGACTAAAAAAATTTAAGTGGTGAATGGGTTGTTGTTCCATCAGAACAAATAGAGACTTATTAGGAAGAACTAGTTATATCTAATCTCGAAAGAAAAGTACTGAGACCTCATCAATTGTATTGTTACATTTAGATAGTTCATATAGTTTTCAGGTTGAGGACCCCACATTCAAATCACCTTAAATGTTAGAGGAAAAATCCCATCGCTGATGATCTTATGCATAATTCTAGTGAGAGTTTATGGGGATTGTATATCCAACAGTGAAACATGAGGGGTACACAACAGAGAAATGTTTACCAATTGATATGAACTATATTTTTTTCCTCACCTCTCTTTCCCGACATTACTTTACTACCAATGAATGTCCACATCCCTAACGAAGGTTCCTTGGTATCATATAAGAACAACTTATCTGCTCATACTTCCCACACTTTTAATAATGCTTTCAACTTTCTGGTGTCCATGCTTCTCTGCCTTTATTGTTTTTTAGATATACGATTTATGTATTATTTTTGCAACATGTGTGAATGTGAGTAGGAAGCGGGGTGATACGAGAGTTACTTTGATATGAAAGTCTCAATCAGCGGTTCATTCTTGTTTGTTTCTCACATGAGTTTATGATAGAGTAGAGTTAAGGGAATAATGGGAAATACCACCGAATGTATGCAAAAGATATCAATTTTCAGAGCAATTTGGAGAACTTGCGTGGGGCACATGCATGTCCTGAGAATAGTCACACATAATAAATATGAATGATATGAGCTATCGAAAGGTGTGGAATTTATAGGTTCAAGGATTTATCTTGGCCTGAGTGAACCAAATCCTCTTTTATGTGCCATCATCTCTTATGAAGAAACGTTGATTTACAGGTCCTTCAATTACTTCTGAGTGAGAGGTTCCCAAAGAGAAAAGTGTTTACATGGGTTGAAACATTCATGGTTGTGATTATGGGGAAAGGACTGGTTTGGAGTGCTGGACCGCTAATTATTGTATATTAACAAAAGAGTAAAGGAAAGGAACACTAAAGAAAAAAGTCTGGGTAAAAGCGAGTTGGGAAAGATAAAAGATGATTGGGTTGAAAATAAAAGGGAATAGGAAAGGAAAACTAAAGGAAATTCTACTATGTACAAGACTATAATCACCATGGGTGATTAGGAGAAGTACTTTTTCATGATTTGACCATTGACATGGAGCCCCTCCTCCTCTCCCTGTAATGTATTATGTCTGAGGTTCCCGGTACCTATTTTCTGGCGGATTATATAAGGTCCCAACCACAACTTTTGAAATTTAGTGTGTTTTCCTTTTAGTTCATTTAATTTATCCCACTTGAGTACAAGGTATCCTTCGTGAAAATATTTATTACCTACAAATGATTTGTTGAACCATTTTTTGATAACTTCTTGATGGTGAGTTAAGCTCATTTTGTCTCTCCCCCTGTCTTCTTCCAATTTTAGTAGCATATTTAACCTTTCCTTCATCACTGGGCAAGCCTCATCACAGACATATTGGGCCAATTGCAAGGTTGGTAGGAAGGTGTGAGTAGGGATGGTGGCCTCTTGTCCATAGACTAGGAAGAAAGGAGAATTATCGATGGATGACTTGGAGGTTACTCTGTTATCCCATGGGGCATTCTGCCGAGCAAGGTGCTAGTTTCTTTGATGGTCATTTACAATTTTCTTGAGGATATTAATGATGGTTTTTTTAGTGGATTCTTCCAAGCCATTTACTTGTGGGTAGTAATTCGATGAATATTTAACTTTGATATTTATGTCAAGAGAGAATTCAGTCAATTTCAAAAAGGAAAAATATTTTGCATTGTCAAAAACTAATGATTCAGGAACTCCAAACCTGGTGATGATATGAGATTCAAGGAATGAAATCACCTGGTTTTCATTTATAGTCTTCAAAGGGACCACCTCACTCTATTTGGTAAAATAATCAGTGGTATTCAAGATGCATTTTTGCAGTTGGGAGGAGTTGGGATTGATTTCCACGACTACTTCTGCCCCCCATTGTTGAAATGTACATTCAACAATCACTGAGTGTAGGCGAAATGCAAATTTATTCTCTCTTCCTGCCAAGTTCTGACAGTGCTGTCATCTCCTCACATACGTGTGATAATATTTGAACAAGGATGGACAATAGTATCCAGCTCTGAGAATTTTGTGTGCAGTAGTATCTCCATTGTAGTGTCCTCCAGCTGGTCCATCATGGAGTTCAGATAGAACCTTCTCAACATCTCTCTTCTCCATACATCTTAGGAATACACCATCATAGTTTTTTCTGCATAGAATTCCCTCGATAATATGATATTGAGTAGATTTGAGCTTGAGGGCCCTTTTCTTTTTGGGAACCAAATAATTTGGGGTTGATCCGTGATTCAAGTAGTATTTCATTTCGTAGAACCAAGGTTCTGAGCCGATCTGTATGTAACAAATTCTCTTTCAAATAGTTCATGATCTTGATATAGAGAATATTCCTGTGGCTCAATACAGGGTGATTCAGGGGCTAGTTTGCATAGTCCTTTCCCTTTAATTATTTTCACAGGCCTGATCTCTAGGTCATACTCCTATAAGGCCATAATCTAGTTGGATCTCTTTTCTGCTAAGTCTCTCTGTACTAGGATATTTTTGATGACAGGTTAGGGAACAATGAACTTGGTTTTATATTTAAGTAAGAATGGCCGAAAGTGCTTGACAACTTTAAATACCGCATAGGATTGTTTATCAACTTTAGGATATTTTAACTCAGCTCCTTGTATACCCAAACTCATAAAATCCACAAGAAACTCGTTCCTTTCAGATTATTCTGTGTTAAGACAATTCAAATGCGATATCATAGGAGAAGGTGTAGAGGATGAAATATTGATCAGAATCTGGGCTCAACAATGTCGGTGCTTGTGCACTATCTTTTTTGATTCTGTTGAAGGAATCCTTTTCTTTTGGCCCCCATTTAAACTTGAAATTCTTCTTAATCATATCTTGTAGGGGTTTTACCGTTTAAATGAAGTTGGGGATGAACTGTATCACTAAATTTATCCTCCCGAGGAATGAATGCATAGCCTTCTTATTGTGATGGGGAGGGATATTATCGATTGCTTCAACTCTCTCAGGTTTGATATGCACACTGTTCTTGGAAACGATGAAACCCAAGAGTTTTACTTCGTCAACAAAGAAAAACAATTTCTTGGGGTTAAGAGAGATTCCATATCTCTTGCATGTGTTGAATACCTTCTTTAAATGAGATATGTGGTCCTTTCAATTCTTTGTGAATATGGTTACATCATTTAGGTATACTACAACACATTCTCCTAGTATACCTCTAAAGGCGATGTCCATGACTCGTTGAAAAGTTTCTCCAACATTGATCAGTCCGAAAGGAATCTTCCTATAGGAATATGTTCCCCATTTGGTTCTAAATGTTGTCTTTAGTTGATATTGACAAGCTACTAAGACATGATTATATCCAAAGAAACCATATAGTAGGGACAATGTCTCTGATCTGGACACACACTATAGAATTTTCTCCATGGGGGGTACCGGATAGTTATCTTTGTTTGAGGCTCTGTTTAGATTTATGAAATCAATGCAAAGAATGATATCCCCCTTCTTCTTCCTTAATGGCACCAAGTTAGAGATCCATTACATATGTCTTACTGGAAAAATGATTTTGGAAGCCAACAATTTATTCAATTCTTCTTTGAATTGACGTTCAGGGATGGGGTGCATCTTCCTCAACTTTTTTTGGAATGGATTAGTTTGGGGTTTCATGGGAATGATAAGATGTATGATTTTTGTATAATATGTCTTGAAATCCTCATAAGTCCAGGCGAATATGTCCATGTATTCTTTGAATAACTTTATGTATGACTGCCTTTATTCACAGAGGATTTTTTTACCTAGATTAATGTTTTGAGGTGTAATATCTGACCCCAACCTCACTACTTCAAATTGTAGGTATGAAATATTAGTCTTGCAACTAGTAACCTTTTTGAATTTATCTTGAATATCATAAATTTTTTCAAGTTTAACCACATTCTTGGGGATGCTGTTGGCTGAGCTTGCTGTGCTTTTCATTTCAGCTGAAACGGTAGTATCTATATCCATTAGTAGGTCATGTTGACCTTCATCTATGATAGAATCCTTGAAGGTATCTTTGAGGTGTGATAAATTTATGAGCTGCTGGTCATCATCAAATATTCTCTAGTTAATGATATTGTCGGGGATTGAAGTCCTGTACAAAAGTTCAACAGAGAATGAATCAAGCATCAATCCATCTGAGGGTATTAATCTAGATGCTATGTTAGCTAGTAAATCAACATCAGAATTCAGTGATCGAGGCATGACACTAATATTAAACGAAGAAAAATATTTGATTAGTTCCCAAACCTCTAACTAATAAATTTTTAAGTGACTTGAAAGACAATGAATGTCATTTCTTACTTTTCTAATGATGACTTCAGAATCACCAAATACCTTGATTTTTTCCACCTTCAAGTCTATTGACTTCCTTATCCTCTGTACTAGGGATTCATATTCGATGGTGTTGTTGGTGAAAGGAAACCCTAGTGTGCAGGAAATTACCGATCTCCTCCCTTTTGGGTATTTTAGAATGAAACCGACACCTGCACCATCTAGAGACTTGGATCCATCGAAAAATAATGTCCATATGTCGCGATACCCTTTCTTTATTTCAATTGTTGGTTTTAAGTTTTCATATTTTTTTAGTTTTTGTGGGGTTAGCTGAGTTATTATGATGTTATAATATGTCCTTAGAAACTGTGTTAGGCTGTACATCAGAGGGATTTTTATTCTGACTAATTATGTTACAATCGGGTTCAACAATATAGGTGCAGTGAAGGATTCTAGACTACGTATCAGATTCTGCAAAGGGTGATATTTCAACGGTGTAATCCCCAAAGATCATGTCATATGAATAATTACCCATGATTGAGTTATTGAACATTACTGGTTCATTGGGGTGATTCAGGTCCATGACCATATGTTTCATGTACCTCTTTCTGTCGATCCCAATCTAGTTCATCTTCCCATTGTAGGGGAGCCAGAGGTGTGACCAATCGGTGGCAAAGTAACCATTCAACATAGTTGACCAATCATGACTTAGAATCATACCATATTTTTTGACTATATCTACCACAATGATATCTATGGTTTGATGGAATTTTGGATTGGAAGACATCCTAATCAACACAATCTTCAATTCCCCGATTACTTTTACTCTCGTTTTGTCCAACTGGATAATATGGATGTTGGCTGGTTTTGGTTTGAAATTAAGTTTTTCACATACCTTGAGGGGCATGATTTTAGATGAATATCCAGAGTTAACCATATAGTTATGGACATTTATTTTGAAAATTTAAAAGGTGATAAGAAAAGGCATAGTAGTAGATCTATACCTCTGTCCTGTAAGGGAAGCGTTGGTGGCTACTTGAATTTTAGGTGAAGTGTCATTAGTCAACAAGTTGGTTTTGACTGTTCCTTTCTTAGCTCCAACATTTGTTTCTTTTGAGTTAGTGGGGGATTTTCCCTGTAGGGTCTTGACAAAATTTTCTTGGATTTGTGGGATTTTCATAAGTTCAAACAATAAGATATTTTCCTTAGTCTTTTTCAAGTCTTCTAAGAAGTCATATTCTAACCCGACTTGGGGAGTGGATGTAGCATTGGGCTTCAATGTTTGATTGTTTTTTTTTGGTTTGAAGGTGTATTTTTTCATAGGGTTGGGGACAACATTTGCTGGAGTAAATGATGTCTTGGTGGTGGAAGTGGTAGGAGTGGTGGGATTATTAGGGGTGGTGTTATCTTTAGAAGTGTTATTGTTATCTCTTCTAGTTGTAACAACATTTTGTGACATATGCACTTCTTCTAATTCTTCTTCTTCATATCCAAACAAGATTTCCAAAAATGAATTCAGTTGATGTTTTTCAGGTTCTTGAGATTCTTGGGATCGCTCTTGTTTTCCTGAGCTTCCTCCCCTTCTTCATCAACCTCATTTTGATTTTTGGTCACCCAAGTTTGAAAATCCTTGACTATATCTTCCATATTAATGCCATCCATCTGGGGCCGTTGGTTTTGTTAGTAGGGGGGAATTTTTATCTTTCTTAGGGGGGAACTTAAATAATTTCTTTAGGTTAGAATACCCTTCTCCACTACTTTTCTTTAGATCAATTAGGTCATTGGATAATTTCTTGATAATTCTCTGAAGTGCTTCCATATCCATAGGATTGTCTTGTTTCTTTTCTTCTGAAGGTTTATTTGAAGTTGCTTTAGCTTTGCATTTATCTTTTGAAAATTCAAAACCAGGGTTCCCCTTTGTTAAGTTTTGAGATATTATTAGGTTTCTTTTCAATTTACTATATAACGATAACATAGGTAGGATCACTGAGAGAATCACAGTCACAAGATACAAATCATTTAGCCTGGGAACCCCTCATGGGGAAGAAAACCTATCAAAAAATTCCTTAATATAGATAGCCAATACAATGCCAAGACAATAAACAAAAAACACTAGAGAATATACAACAATGAGAAATGCACCTCTCTCTCCCTTCTTCTCCCAACTTTCGCTACCAAACTTTCACACTGGATGATCGAATGAGTGAGTGAGATAATGAGACACTGGCTTCCTTTATTTATATAAGCTGGCAGGTGCTGGAAAGGTGTCTCTTCATTGGGTAGGGCTGACTTGTCTTCTTAGTGCTTACAACCACTTTAATTAGACTAAGGGATGACTTCTCAATTTTCACAATATATTTAGGGTTTGACCAATCCACAAAAGAGGATTTGGTCAATTACAATGCCCGGCATGATCAATCCACAAAATGGGATTGATCTAATGAATAATAAATGAATAATAAATATATTACTCTTTGCAGTTACAATATTTCAACACGCCCCCTTAACAATAAGGGTATTCTACAACATCATCAGGAGAGAGAGAGGGAAACAACATCAACATCATCTGGAACACTAACTGACATATCTATAAATCATCGGAAGTTTTACTCATCATCATTTTTCACAACATGGAGCTGGAGTAATATCATCATCCTCATCAACATGAGGCTAGAGTAACATCATCATTATCTTTAGCGTGAGGCTAAAGTAACATCATGCTAAAGAAGAAAATGATGTTACTTTAGNTAGAGTAACATCATCATTATCTTTAGCGTGAGGCTAAAGTAACATCATTTTCTTCTTTAGCATGAGGATAAATTAATATCATCAACATCTTTAGTGAGAATATGAAGTGGAATCATCATCATCATCTTCAACGAGAAGCTGAAGTGGCATCATCATCATATGCATCAACATCAATTAGTATAACACTAATACATCATCATCATCATTAACAACAAAAGGATGATACAACATCAACAACACCAACATCACAACACAAAGGCTAGAGCATCATCAACATTAGCACTAGGATGTAAATCTTCAACACGAAGCTGTCATCTCAACAACATCAGCACAAAGATGACATCTCAACAACATCAGCACAAAGATGACATCTCAACAACATCAACACAAAGATGACATCTCAACAACATCAACATGAAGCTGTAAATGTTCAACACGAGGCTGGCATCACAACAACATCAACATGAAGCTGGAAATCTTCAACATGAAGCTGACATCTCAACAACATCAACACATAGCTAGAAATATTCAACACGAGGCTTGCATCTCAACAACATCAACACGAATATGGAAATATTCAACACTAGGTTGACATCACAAAAACATCATCACAAAGCTGGAAATATTTAGCACTAGGTTGTCATCACACCAACATCAACACAAAGCTGGAAATATTTAGCACTAGCCTGGAATCACAACAACATCAACACGAAGCTGGAAATATTCAACACTAGGCTAGAATTAAAACACTACTCCCCCTTTCGAGGGAGGTCCTTTTAGACTAAACCAAGATTGTCTCGAAAGTGCTTAAACTTTACACGAGACAAAGGCTTGTTCAACACATCAACAACCTGTTCATCCATGCCAACATAATGGAGTTTTATGGCTCCTCTCTGCACCACATCATGAATGAAGTGATACTGGATCTCTGTGTGCTTCAACTCATCATGGAACACATCATATTTATACAAATATGGTTATCACATAGGATCACGGTGGCTTCCATTTCCATATCAAAGAGATCTATCAACAACATCCAAAACCATATGGCTTCGCCACTAGCAGAACATGTTGCAATATATTCCACTTCTGCAGTGCTGGGAGGAATACTGGATTCCTTCCTACTTTGCCATGAAGTCATGGCTGATCCTAGACTGAAATGACATCCTGAAGTGCTCTTTCTATCAGAAACACTTACAACTCAATCTGAATCAGTATATCTATACAATCTGAAGTCATGATCTCTAGTATAGCAGAGACCAAAATCCAATGTACCCTTAAGCTATCTCATCACATGTTTTGCATCATCAAATTGAACATTTCTGGGTTCTACTAGATACTAACTCAAGGAAAAACATATATCTAGCCTGGTATTCGTAAGATACATCACTGAACCAATAATCTGTCTGTACAGAGTAGCACCCACCAATTCTGTTGAGGTGTCTACCATGAGCTTCAACTTTGTTTCCATGGGTGTGTACATGGATTTACATTCCAACATGTTAAACCTGTTCATTATTTCAACTGCATGCTTCCCTTGGTTAAGGAAGATCTTCTCTGGGCTCTACCAAACTTCAATACCTAAGAGATAATGCATTAGGTATTTCATCAAACTCTGTAGTGAGATTCTTTTGCAATATGTGATGAGATTTTCTTAATCTTTGTCAAGAATACATCATATACATATAGTAGCAACATCACTGGCTCATCATTCATAACCTTGAGGTAAAGTTTAGAATCAACTTTACTCTTGGTAAATCCCAAGCTCGTTAGGAAACTATCAATTTTTCCATATCAAGCTCTAGGAGATTTTCTTCAACCCGCACATAACCTTCTTCAACCTGCAGACCCGAGTCTTTCTGTCTTCAACTTCAAATCAAATTTTCACATCACTTTGTACCAACCTGGTACACTTTCTCAGCTGCAACTCAATCTACACAATCATGTGCTTGTTCTATGTGATTTTTTCAAAGCACTATCTGTCTTACTGTTTGAGAGTATGTCCTCTTCTCTTTCTGCAAATGTTCCTTCTGGAACTGGGACTCTGCACCTGCAACTGCTCTAAAGCTGAGAACGGTTGCTCCATTTTCACCATGTCTACTAAAATTTGTGAGTAACTCCTCTATTCTATCATGACAACAACTTCATCTGAAACTGAGAGTGGCTCAATAACTGATACCAAATATAGCTCTTCTTCTTTCATGGAGGTAACTCTATCTTTTATTGTAGTCATGTCTACATGACCCAGCTAATGTACTGCACCAACTGCCACTCAATTTTAAATATGGGGATTTCTCCCCCTGCATCTCATACTATATATGAATCATGGTTGTTCTAGTTGTCTTCATGAATAGTACAAATATTTCTTCAATTACTGGAGTAAGTGTCTCATCATAGTATTCTCCCTCTTGCTGGGAGAATCCTCTGGACACACATCAAGCTTTGTACATATGAAACATGCTTGATATGTGTAGATTAATATTGGAAGTCAATACTGACTTCTCTTCTAGTCTCANTTTGGCTTCCTTCTCTATTACTGAAACAAGGGAATCTTCCAGGAGATTTCATATATCCTAGTAGTTTCTGAATCTACGATCTAGTCTTCTCACGGCATCTGTATCCCAGTCCTGGGATACATATCTTCATATGATCCTTTTTGATATTAGGCTTACTCTCGATTTCTTCTGATTCTACAAGGACTTCATCATCTCTTACATGGTATACTTGGTGTTGAATACCAAGTCTAAATATGAAAGGCTGAGTCAGACTTCAAACAAGTTTTTCTTCCCGTCAAGGTGGATTCATTATCCTTTGACCAAGTCTTCTATGATTTCTAATGTTTGGTCATATTTGGAGCCTTCTACTCCTTACAATCAATCTCCATATGATATACTCTGGATCTAAAAAGATAACATCTTCTTCATATTCTTTGGTACATGAATGTATATGGTCATGTACATAGTCTTCTTCATGTCTCATCTAATCTGTTGCCTTATGTAACCTGCACTATAAATTCATTAAGGTTATCACCCGTAACCTGAACCAAGGTCAACAAAACAACATGAAAGAATAATACTTTTTTTTTTTGATAATAGTAATAAAACAATAGCACGAATAATCGTCACAATAGATCCTTTAGAGCTATCACTTGTGACCTGTCTGAAACAGAGATCAAAAGTAAGAAATAAAATATGAAATGAGATTAACACTCTTCTAGTGTTGTGATCAAACACTCATCCATGGTAACCTGGAACCAACACAAGAAGTTTCTCCTAGAGGAGATTTTAGTTGCATTTGGTAAATGATTACATTAAACATTTATATCAATATGCTCACATTCTACGAAGCATAATACTTTTCAAAGACTGCTACCTCAACTAAAGTGTTTACTTGTATTGGGGTAGTTATCAAATTTGTCATGTGCAATTCTGAATCTTATCAACTTAATTAATCAAACCCGGAGTCTTGTCCTCAAGAATGGGTGTGTTTATTTTCTTCCAAGTCTCCTTCACTCAGGATGACAAGATCTTTCTTTAACCTGTCTTTTGTACCAAGACAATATGCTATCTTAACAGGAAGTTGGGTTAGAGAATAAACTCTATGATCTCAACTTTAATCCATATAATACCTTGACTTTAATTTTTACCAAAGGCTAGTATGATGGTCATAGCTTCAACATGCAACCTAGATCAAAATAATGTCATGAGAAATAGATGCATATCTGAATAATCAAACATGGGTTGCATTATTCCTCTGAATGTGTTGGATCTTGATATCCTTCTGGATATATGGCAAGAGATCCCTTCTCCTACAAATACCCTTTAAAGCTTAACAATTTAAACATATGTGAGTACATACCTATGATAGCATTTGCAGGTAGTGGCACCATCTGGTAGCAATGGTAATAATTATCAACCCTTTTAAAACTTCAAGGGTGACTGCAATTGGTATTACAGTTGATACTTCAACTGATACTGCAAATGCAATTGATACTGCGACTCATTCATAAATTGCAACTGCAACTGCAACTTAGGGTTTTATGAGGAAACCCTAATTTTTCAAACTTCAAATTTTGAAATTCTGATCCAGGGTCTAGATGCCCTGAGTTGAGGCAAGTAAGCTAGTGCACTCAGATTTCTAAAAATCCAAATTTTACCCCTTGAAACCGAGCTTGTGGAAATTTGGACTGGTACTGGTTCTGGTTTCCTGGTACCAGTCAAAACTAGGGTTTGAATTTTCAGAGTATCTGGCCACTGAAAAGGTGTGTTCAAGGTGCCAAAGAGTTCCCTAGGCTAGGGTGCACTTTTATAGATGTTTTTTAGGCTGATATTCCTCTCCAACAAAAATCCCTAATTTTCTTGTACGCCAACAATGACGTTTTTTCTTATCCAGTGAAAGGTGCTCTCTTCATCTTAGCTCTGATACCATGTTAAGTTTTGAGTTATTATTAGATTTTTTTTCAATTTAATAGATAACAATAGCATAGGTAGGATCACTAAGAGAAGCAAAATCACAAGATACACAACATTTATCTCGGGAAACTCTCATGGGGGAGAAAACCCAACAAAAACTTCCTTCATATAGATAGCCAATACAATACCAAGACAATAAACCAAAAATACTAGAGAATATCCAACACTGAGAAATGCACCTCTCTGTCCCTTCTTCTCCCAACTACAGCTACCAAACTTGCACACTAGATGATCGAATGAGTGAGTGAGATAATGAGGCATTGGATTCCTTTATTTATAAAAACTGGCAAGTGTTGGAAAGGTGTCTCTTCACTGGGTAGGGCCGACTTGTCTTCTTAGTGGTTAAAACCATTTTAATTATCCTGGGGGCCAACTTCTCAATTTGAAAAATATATTTAGGGTTTGACCAATCCACAAAAGGGGATTTGGTCAATTACAATGCCCGACATGATCAATCCACAAAAGGGGATTGATCTAATGAATAATAACTCAATAATAAATAGAATACTTCTGTTTTAAGACTTTTACGATTATTTTTTTGTTCAGAGAGTGCTTTCGGATCCATCGCATAGGTTTTATGTTTTTCGACACTGAACAATACCTTC
>JASDQU010108414.1:136840-153491 GCA_032191745.1 Picea mariana | reverse complement strand
TCCTGCATCCATTTGTTAGTCCAAACATTCTTTCTATGCATAGGTATAACATATCTTTCATTATTCTTATCAAATCTATTCATATCAAATCTTCTTTCTTATAGCTGCGCCCTATTTTTCAGGCTAGAATTTTTTTTATCAAACATACCGAGATCCATATTCTTGAAACAAAAATTTCCACTTATCTTAATTTCGGTAGAGCACAAAGCTTCCAGATCTAAAACTTTTCACTATTCTTACCTCTATCAGAGCACAAAATCGTTCAGATCTTACCTCTTTTATTCAGATCAGACTTCTCTTCTTAGCACAGAGCTTCACAATCCAAGTAGAGTACTATGCACCAGGGCAATAGATCTACGCACAGATATTTCATAGTTTCAGGTCATATCTTTACACAAAACTTCTTCTTCGTCAGTTCCCAGCAATCAGATTTTCAGGTCAGATCTTCACACAAATCTCCTCTTTTCTTAGTTCCCAACAATCACAGTTTCAGGTCCCGGAAACAGAACCATTTGTTGGCACAGAGGCAGACCCAGGGTTCAACGCTACAACAATGCACCAACAAAACCCAAGCTATCGGCCCTTTCAGAAACACCTACGAAGCAGATGAAGTCTCACCCGAGGTAGAGGTAGGGGTGGTTGCAGGACTCCAGTGTCTGCAACCTTAGCTGGGACACAGATATGTGATTGTAACACCTTAACAGAGCACTTAGTTATTACATTCCATTCGTATTAATCTTTAGTTCATGATGTAGATAAACCCTAACAATAGATCAACACAATATTCACATAGACCCAATAGATTCAATAACTAAGCATACAATCAAAGATCATATCTAGCGTTCATTCACATTATTCAACACTAAACTATCATATTAGATTCATCTATCATTTAACATCGCACTAAGCATATAATCACATAAAAAAAAGAAAAACCAAAAGAAAAAAGCATTCAGAACACAAGATATACATGGTTCACCCCCACCCTTGGGCTACATCCACCAACTCTTCTTCTCTTTATTATCTCTGTCAAGTGTCTTACAAGCACAAAGCATCAGAACACTACTCCGCATAGGACAGGAGATCTACGCGCACTTCGCCAGGTCCTCCTTCCCCAAGTATATCCAGGCACAGACCCTGTTACACATTATTTTCGTCATCCCTATGACCATTAATGATGTAAACCTATCTATTTTCTTCAGAGGGGTCAGTGGCCTGAGTTCCTGAAGAAAGAAGAGAGAAGAACTTTTCCTGAGAAAAGAAGTTGCATTTTCCTTTGGAAAAACCCTATAAAAAGGAAGTTCGTAGGCTGCCTATGTATTAGGGTGCGAGAATGATTGATTCTCGTAGGCTGCCCAAACTTAGGGTGTGAACTATTCATAGGTTTCTCTATAGGCAGGGTGCGATAATGATTACACCTGGGAAAAATGATCGTTTTCTCAAATCTTCTAGAAGGAGAAACTTCCATGGTGAGGTGGCATCCGAATGGTTTTGATCTTACTCGCTTTCATGATTTAGTGGGATCATCCTAACCTCCTCACCTTATCCTCTTCAACTTATAAAAGAAGAGGAGCTCTCATGGAGAAAGTTAGCTTTTGCTAAGTTGGATTTGGCTTGGAATTATTATCTTGGTTAGAGTGGTTTTGAGTTTTGCCTTTGTCAAGATAGATTGTAAATACCATCAGATCTGTGCTCTTTGAATTCTTGGAGTGAAAGTGTGTGGGGAATGAAGGACAGTTGGAAGGGACCTTACGACATCAAGGCCATGGTTGTAATATCTCTTTCACATTCAATATGATACAGTAATATGATTCTTTCCTATAAAGCTTGTTGTGTTTTATTGTATGATTTCTTGATCAGATACATAGGTTTATATTGAGTTTATGATATTACTATCACTTTGGTTGGTTGCGTTCTTTTGCAGGATTATCATTGTATGAGTGTTGAAACGGAGCTAGGATGGTGATAGCGAGAGGAAGCGACGTTTAAACAGTATGTCACCTATCCCTCTTTAGTAAGTAAATTCAATATCTAAAACTTAAGGAAAGCGTCATGTTCTAGTGTGTTTTGTTCTAGATCTAGGTGGATCTAGGGAGATCAGTTAGTGTCCACACCTACCAATTTGTCTGATAATAGACCCTCACACAGTCTACGCACAAAGCACTACAGATGACTTGCACTTGGCTCTATAAGTCTTAATCACATCTTCTTGCACATAGCCAATAGTAGCACTCAACCATCGGTCGCTACTTACATTGCCTAGTATTCTATTTATACATTACAAAATAGGCCTAAACATGGGTAAACCCATGGGACGACATTCCTATACCCGTTACATAAGCCCAAAACCCAAAATTCCATAAAAAGGGGCTGAGATCCCGTGATCTACGCTTCGTCTTGCGCTCCTCCTTCGACATCTTGTCGAAGTCCCAAAAATAGGTCAAACATGACCAAGGATCCTTAAAACTTGGTCAAGGGACAATAAGGAGAAACAAATGGTTCTCACCATTCTCTCCAAAATTGGTCTAGAATACTCAATGTTTGTATCCACATTTCATTCAGTTAGAATCACATCTGGTTCTACGTGGAAGATTCCCTCTCTTGAGGACTTTATCGAGTCTCTGACACAAGAGCAAAGCAAGTTTATCAACATGGGAAAAATCAAAGGCCCAAAGGTGCATGCACTTACTTTGAAATATGGAAGCGGTCATCAATATCATAAATATAAATATAAAGAAAAAAGGAAAGAACATATAAATCCGAAGAAGTAAGGGTACTCAAAACCCTTCAATGATGCCTCTGGATCCAAAGGTGGAAAGGGAAGAAAAGGGGAGAAATGCTCTTATTTCCATAAAGGATTCCATCCAAAATTCACATGTACGTAGAACAAAATATATCTAATGAACCAAATAATTCATCAAAACAACCTTGGAGATCGCATCCCCTGGGGTGACAAGAAGAAGAAGCTAGAAGATCAGACTCCCAAGAAAGACAATTCTAGCCATGCCTTGATTGCCATCAATTCCTCTCCCAATGCTTGGATTGTAGATTCAGGTGCATCACACTAGATGGCTGCCAAAAAAGAAGTCTATTATTCATTGGATGCATGAAAAGGTCCTCCTATTATAATGGGGGACAAATATCCAGTCGATGTCATCAACAAATGAAGAATTGAAATAAAAAATGAAAGCTTCGAGAATGCACTGCACATTCCCAAACTTTCCATCAATCTTCTCTCCGTCTATCAGATGAAAAATTTCGGCAATGAAAAGAGAGTCCTATTCACACCTGATGCAATGGATATCTATGACATGCAAACCAATTCCAGGGTTTCTACTGGTGAGGTAAATCATCAATCTAGACTTTACACATTTTCTGAATTTATTGAACCAGATTCTGCATTACTGCTTACCCATGCTGATGAAAGTAGTAGGATATGGAACGAAAGGTTTGGGAATTTAAATTTAATATATATGAAACAACTTATCAAGAAGGGAATGGTTGATGGTTTACCTGACATCCACTTCTCCAAAGGAAATTGTGAGGGATGTGTTCTTGGAAAACACCCTCAAGAGAAATTCAACAAAGGAAAGACTCAGAGAGCTTCCTCTCCTTTAGATATGATCCATATTGATCTCATGGGCCCTTTTTTGCATCCATAAATCGATAAAGGAAGGTAGATGCTCATTTTTTTTGATGATTTCTCACGCTTCACATGGATTTTCTTTCTAAGGGAAAAATCAGAGGTCTTTCAACACCTCAAAGATTTCAAAGCCCTTGTTGAGACACAGTTGGGAAAGAAAATCAAAATCCTATGAACTGATAATGGGGGAGAGTATGCCAACCATTTGATACATAATATTTTTCATGAGGCAAGTATTCAATTGCAGCACATGGTTCCCTATACTCTGCAGAAAAACAGAGTTACTGAGCAGAAAAATAGATCTCTAAAAGAGATGGCATATTGCATGGTACATGCAAAGTGAATTCCACAGAGATTATTTGCTGAAGCACTTAATTGTGCAATGTACATCCAAAACATATCTCCCCATAGATATTTCAAGGATAAGACCCCATAGGAGGCTTGGAGCAGCCTCAAACCAGAAGTGACCCACTTTCATATTTTTGGTTCACATGCATGGGCCCGAATTCCCTTTGAAAAGAGGAAGACACTTGATCCACATAGCACATAGTGTATATTTTTTGGATACCCCGATGGTGTGAAGGGATACAAACTTATTGATCTTTCCTCAGACCATCTCATCATTGAGTGAAGTGTCCAATTCGAGAAAAATGTTTTGCATGTATCTCATCAGCCGCATGCAGACACCTTTGTTCTTCCACTTGTCAGAGATGATGAGCATGCACATGCCGAATCTTCTTCATATGATATTTATGATTCATAGGATTTAGATGATCTAGATACAGAGTTAGTATAGTAAGATGCAAAGTTAGTTCATGCAGATGAAAATGGAGAGCCAAAGCCGAGGCCCAAGTGGGCTCAAACTACTCTTCAGGATGTAGGGGATATTGTTGGGGATCCAAATGACACTAGGAGGATTCAATATCGAGGAGCCTCCTCTTGCAATCACTACCACTGAAACATTGCCACCTAGTCATATTTTCTTGGTTCATTCTTCAAATCCATAGTATTATGGCAAGGCTGCTGGAAATCCCTTTTGGGAATCCTCCATGCAAGATGAGTACAAATCCCTCCTCGAGAACCAGACTTGGGATCTGGTTCCCCTTCCTTCTAGAAGGAAACTTTTTAGGTGAAGATGGGTCTATAGGACCAAGATCACAATGAATGGACATATTAGCAGATACAAAGCGAGGCTAGTTGCCAAAGGATTTCAGCAAGTGCATGGAATTTAATATGATGAAACCTTTGCTCCAATAGCGAAGATGGATTCCATAAATTTGGCACTTGCCATTGTGTCAGCCAAGGGATGGGAAGTCCATCAAATGGAAGTGAAGAATGCATTTATTCACAGTGATCTCTCTGAGGAGATCTATATGGAGCAGCCCCAAGGATTTTTGCAAGATTCATCTTTGGTCTGTCGACTGAAGAAGTCTCTTTATGGCCTCAACCAGAATTCAAGGGCATGATATGCCAATATGGACTCCTACCTACTATCACATAACTTTGTATGTTGTAAATCATACCCGAATGTTTACATTCTTAGGACGACTGATTCACTTCTACTTCTAATTCTGTATGTTGATGATTTATTGATCATCGGTTGCCCGACTTCAACGATTGTTGTAGTCAAGAGGATTCTGCATGAAAGGTTCTTCATGACAGACATGGGTCCACTAAATTTCTTCCTTGGACTTGATATCAGTCATGATACATTAGGCATCAAAATGTCTCAGGCCAAGTATGCACGAGATCTCCTTGAGAGATTTCACATGACAGACTACAAGTATACCTTGAATCCTTTCCTATCAGGAGTCAGACTTGAGGGTGGCAGGGACACTCCACTGGTTGAAATCACACTATAAAGACAGCTAGTGGGGAGCTTGTTGCATCTCACACACTCCAGAATATACCTCTCCTATGCAGTTGGCATAGTCTCCAGGTTCATGCAGGAGCCGCATGAGATACATTGGAAGGCTGCAAAGCGTATCCTTCGATATGTACATGGAACCATCACCTTTGGGATTCACTATTCAACAAACTCTACATTGGACCTCATCAGGTTCACTGATTATGACTGGTATGGCAATAACATTGATCACAAGTTCACATCTGGTTACTCACTCAGTCTTGGTTCCAGGCCTATCTGTTTCTCTAGCAAGAAGCATGATGCTATTTCTCTATCTTCAGCCGAGGTAGAGTACAAAGGGGTAGTTAACATAACCATTCAGACTACATGGCTACAACATTTTCTCACTGAGTTGGGAATTAAGTTTCATCAGCCGATTGTCATCTGGTGTGACAACCAGAGCACTATGAAGTTCTATAGAGATCTCTTTCAGAGGTAGTAGATGAAGAACATTGAGATCCACATGCACTACATCCGAGACTTAGTGCACAAGGGGATCATTGACCTGTAGTTCTTTCCTTCAAAAAAAAAGACTACAGACATATTCACCAAGACCTTCACTGAGAAAACGTTATGTTCTCTGCACAATCATCTTGGAATGAAGGACACAATTTCCTAGCAACTGTTAGTTCTTCTTTTTACATACATTGTACTTTGAGGGGGTGTTTTTCCCATGAGTTTTTCTCTCTTTCCTCACTTTTTTTCAATGTATCTTTTATATTTGGGTACCTAACATGGCCTCATTGCTGAGACCCATTATTTAGTTTCACCATAGTGATTTTCATGGGGGGTGTTGGAGTTACTTTACACACACCTATGATTTATTTTTCCTAAGGTTTTTCCTATGTTTATTATTCATTATGAAATCTCCTATATTTTAGGAATAATATTCGTCTAGGGAGAATATTCTCTTCAGTTTTCACTCCAGTTTGATCAATTTAGTGGAGTCTAGATGCTACATTGGGATTATCGCCATGGAACATTGGGATCATCACCATCTAATGCACATTGTCCTTGGGATCATCACCAAACTAGTGCATTATTCATGATTCCCTAATATCCTCCTCACTTCACTTTGTTTCAATCATTTAACAGAAGACTGATAGACTAGTTAACTCAACTAGGTGGTAGTTCACTCCCGTAACTGGCCGAGAGACTAGACTAGGTGGCAATTTACTACTGTAACTGCTAGTGTGTGTCCAAATCACTCTAGACCACCACTATGGCACATTTTATTTTCCTCTAGTGCACATTGGTTGATTTCTATAGAGTATATCATGTGTAAATTATCATTCATTCATTTGGTTAATGACATTTTTTCCATTCTTTCTCTCGTGCTTCTCTTTTCTTCTATTTTCTCTGCAACTGTGTATGTCAATTCCCAGCTAGATCTATTCTATGCAAGTTCAACACATTTAAAAGATTCCTATTTGGTATTTTCTATAGTGTATTTTTGTCAATTTCCAAACTTGACTATAAGTAAGAGCGTGAACTGTGAAATAGATACAATTAATTTTTGGTATCAGGAACCATGGAGACATAAGACATCTTTGTATTTTTACGAAGTTTACAATGATTTTGTCTCAATATTCAAAGGGATGTTGTTTGGTGAAAATACTCAAAGGAGGTTTGACCAGGATAGAAAATTCTTAGAGAAAAAGGGAATGTTGGAACAAATGGAAAATAATAGTGTCATCAGGATATTCTTTTCCAAAGAAAATCCCTCTTTTCTTCCATATCATATATCTCACAAATTGTTTATTACAGAGGTGGCAAGGCAATACAACTTCTGGCTACACTTTTTACACAGAAAAAGGAGAAAGAAATTCATCCCCTTTCCTTGGAATAATGGAGATTTCATATTCAAAAACATAAATAAAATTGATGAGTTTGCAAACCACTTCAATAATGTAAATTTAAAGTATGCCGAAAGGATACAGGGGTTTGATCCTAAAAAATATTTGTGGAACATATGCTATCAGTAGGATTCAGTAACTCGTTCATCTATACTATCTTGAATGAAGAAGAAGATAACAATCAAAGTGCTTCGGTACACAATGTTGGTGACTTAAAAAAGTACTCAGTACTAATGAGTTTTATAAACAAAAGGGAAAGGGTCCCAGTGAAAGGAGCACCTAGTCTCCAGTTTTTACTCCAAAAAATACCACATCCTAGAGAAATGCTCCAACAACTTACAAATATTGCCAATAGTAATTCAAGCATCAGAGGAGAGAAGAATCCTCCCCTCGGGAAACTCGAGAAATTACATAAGTTACCAGTGATAAAGAAAAGGAAGAATTTAATATAGGAGAAAGAGGACAACCTTATAGAAAATGACATCCAAATATTTTCTCTAGATGACATGGAACTAGAGGTGGACATCAAGAAAATATTTCCCGCGATGGAAAAACCGGAAAATATAGCTCAACCAAATTCTTTATTGGAAGTTATTGCAAATGAGACTTTTAGTGAAGAGGAATCCTTCACTTTTCAAAGTGCTATTTTTGATAAGGAGTCTAACAAATTGATTGTAGAAGGAGGTGATCAGAAAAATAAAAAGGGAAAATCTTGCTCAAAGGTTGACCTGGAAGACATGCAGCTGTCCCAAATCTCTAAAATTCACAGAGAAACCGAGGATGCTCTTGAATACTCTATTGATGGATTAGAAAATGAAAATGCTAAGTTAAAAGAAAGGATTAGAGAATTGGAAAATTCCTTAATGCCTCTTCCAATCTTGGCAAGTCCTTTGTTGATGGTCAAACCAACTATTAGCATTGAAAGTCAGACTTTGACTGCTAAAGTGTAAGATCAACACCCATTGGGATGTTAAAGATAATTTTTTTATGATAAGGTGGCAAATGGAATCAAACTCAGGAAAATAATGTTAGTCACAACTCACTCCATACAATATGCACTAGTGAATAAGGCTCTAAGTAACTTATATCAGGATTTAAGAAGTAAAGTGGATAGGTGGAAGGATGAGAACAATGTAATATTCCTACCATCTAAATCATGTATTACTGATAGACATATGGAGAAAAACCTTCTAACACAACAACTTCTTACAATCAAAAGGAAACTCTGATATAATTATAAACAATATCACAATAGATCCTCCATTGCAACATATATACAATTAAGCCAATTGAAGCATTCAATAGACTGCAATCAGAATAAGAGAGAAACAAGATGATAAGGAAAAATGACTGATTTCTATTATCCAAAGTGTCTTAGGTCTGGTCCATACAATAGGAGATATCTCTGTTACATAGACAACATCAAAATATGAGTCCTTCTCTAACCATTCGAACCTTGCTTCAAACTTACAATGTCTATCTTATATCCTAGGCTGTCATTGACAAATTTACAATTCAAATAACCAATCCTACATAGTATTGCTATGCCTAAAGGTGGCGTGACTACAACTGTTCAACATAAATAAAACAAAATGAAAACATTTAGGCTAATGTTGGCAACATCTTCAATATCTTCTTTATGGCTGATGAAGTCTCCCTTTGAGCGCATCTCCCTTTGGCAGGTGGCCTCCCAGCTCCTAACTGACCATCATACAACTAGATTTCATCCATATTTGACACCTGGCAATTGTTCCTCCCTTCAAAACTCCAAAACATGAGTTTGCAACGCTATTTTGCAACACCTGTCTGTATCATCCAGTTCACACCACCAGGGGCTGCAAACTTTCCTGTAGTAGCTTATTTCATTTGATAAAGACTTAGAGTGTTGAAAAAAATATCTCCAGTGCCCCAAACTATTGTAACAAATTATGATGTTGGTACATGACTAGAAGAGAACATCCCAAAAGATAAACATGGTTCGTAAGACATAACTATCCTCAAAATCTCAAAAATGAAAAAACAAGAAAATTGTAAAAAACTGATATTGTTTGAGGAGGTTCAACTTCTTCATTTTTAACTCTAGAGCTTCTCCTGGTAGAAAATTTAGCCAACATGTCAAGATTTCTCTTAGCTAACTCTTCTTTGAAAGGTTGAAGTTCTGTCTTTAGATTTATGATCTGAGCTTGATAATATCTATTTTGTTTGTAAAGATTTCTGAGCTGCATGTGGAGGGGCAATAATATTTTAGCCAAATTTTTTTTCTTTTCAATGGACTTACGATGAATATCCAACACTTCCTTAAATTTCTTTATGACACTCAAGTCTTCCTTTCTCATCTTATCAAATTCATCCCTTGCCTCTTTAAGTTTTCTTTTGAGCCTCTTAAAAGTGGGATTGTTCTCTTCTTGAGGAGTAGTGATATAAAAAATTTCAATAGGATTTTCAACAACTATGGATTTACCTTTCCTCTAGGCTGAAACTCCCACTGCATCATCCTTCACAAGGATTTCTTTCTTGGTTTCTGCTCTGGTAGGAGGCCTCCTAGCTTTGACCTTGTTAGCTGCAATGGGTGAAGGAAACACCAAATTTCTGCCTCTTAAACCTGTGGATTTTCTTGAAGGAAACTTTGTAGGAGTGGGATCTGTCACAGGTAAAGTTTCCTTGTGTGATGGTTGTGAAGGCCCTTCTACTTCTATTTCCTCAATAGATTTGTCAATTTTACCAGTCATAGTACCCATTTTCCTCTTGCTAGCATATGATCACACAATCTTATTTACAGGAATAAGACTTTGTATCTTTGACTATGGAGTAGGGGCAATGCTTAGCTGAAACTGTGATGAAGTAAGGAATGATTCCAAATTAGTTTTTTTATTCCTCAATTATTCCATCACCAACATCTTTATCAGGACAGAATGGAAGACACTTGTGTCTACTTGTTTTGATTTAGCTTGACCCCTATCAGACATTTTGCCAATGCTTCTAAACAGGTAGAATGGGAGGTTCATAGCTTGTTTCCATGTGAAATGTAGCAAAAACCTTATATGGTATTGGTATATCATGTTAAATCTCCCCTCACAGGTGAAATACTTGTAGATAACCTTCAAAATTTTGTCAAAAATTTCAAGAATATGGTTCCTAGGGATACCTTTGGACAAGTTGTCCTCCTGATACTCAGGTTTAATAAATTCCTTGGAGAAAACAACATTTAATGTAATAGCCTTGAATCATTTTTCTCCATTATTGGGTATCTTTTTTGTAGCTAAGATGGACAGCTCTAAAACTTCAAATTATAATATTCCCAGCTTGGTTTTAGTACCATCAGAATTCAATGCAAACTATCTGTCCACCTATGGATGCCCCCTTTGCATATTTTGACAAAAAATGATACAAACTACTCTCTGAAAGGCCTCTATGATCAAAGGTTCAGAATCAAGTAATTGCATGTCATAGGGATTTGTTCTCACTATCTCATCTCCCTTATGAGTCTTCTTATGATGTTGACTATCCATACTGATGTTGAGGAATTCTTTCTGTGAGTTGTAATAACATGTAGATGTATGAAAACAAGAAATATAAGAGACTAGAGTTTTTATGACAAACTCTTTTCAATTAGGCTGACCTTATACAGATTTATTTTTACACAACTCACTTTATGCACATTCAGGAATCAAACATGGAATTCTTTAAACATGAGATATAAATAAAGGAAACTAGAATTTATAATAAGAGGGAGACACCTACAAATTCTCTGCTTAAAACATGGTTTTCATGACAATACAAGTATCATTTAACAACATGATAATGCATGCAATATTTAGACATAGTTCGACCATTGATCAACCAAAAAATCCAAGCTGAGATGGGTGTATAGTCACTCCTTTAAATTTGAGCTTGCAAAACATGTAGAAGAAGGGTTTTCAACAAAACTGGAACAAAGGATTCATAGCGCTGAGTTTGTAACACATAGTTCGCAACACCAGAGCAGAGGGTTCGCAACACTGGGGAATATCAATGGAGAAAATTAATTCTAAGCAATGGAAAGGATAAATGAGGTCTTAGAGGTAATGAGGTTTAATGAGAAAGGTTCATAGCATGAAGGAAATGGATTTGAAAGCAATAAGAAACATAATAGAATAGTTTGTAACACCGAGGGGTGAAACCAACAAAAAACCTTTCCTTCAACCTTTAAACAATGTGTAAATTCTCATGGAGTACTTGGTGGACTTGTATTTGATGTTGATGTCATTAAGTTTGAATGGAAATGTCTACAAGTATTCTAACCTCCAACTCTCCTCTTCATCCAATTCACAACGTCGAGTTCAGAGCGCTTGTCTGTAGCACCAGGTTGGTAGCGCCTATTTGTAGCATCAGCTTCGCAGTGCCAAGCTCAAACATTATTTGCACACTTGGAAGAAACCGTTAGAAAATTTTATGAAATAATCCCCGGAAAATTGTTTAAAATACTAGCTCTGAAAATAATGAGATGTTCTTTGACATGATCCATAAATGAAATGATGGAAATGAATGCATGGAGTACTTTTGAATGTGTTGCGAACTCTCCTAGTGAGTTAGAAACGCACAAACCAAATCTGATTTGATAGCTAAATGGGTAAAATATGACGAAGGAGGATCTTGCGTACAACATGGAGGTGTGACATGTCAAGGTGTTGATGGATAATTTCAAAGATGTGACTCATTAAGGTTTATTCAACTTGTCATGATAACAAAGACATAAACCAAGGACTCTAGACCAAATCCAAACTAACCTTAGATTATTTAAAGAAAAATTTGAAATATGACTATAGCAAGAAGTCATAAAAACCTATAACTTAAGAAAACCTATGACTCAAATTTAAAACTAGAAAATGATTTTTGATCCTTACAAATCTATGTGCTAACACCAACCACACCCACCATTAATTTGAAAGGATCTTCAAGTCTAGTCACAATGGTCCGGAGTTATGTAGAAAAAAAATTAAGAAGACAATTTCACTAATAACAAAAGCATGGGAGGTATCAAAAAATATTGTTTCTTTTGGCTCAAGGGCACATGTCTTTCATGAATATCTGCAAGATGATTTAAAGAAATAAGAAGGTTTATACACTGATGTTGTATTAACATTTGGAATTAAAGTATCAAACATGACATAATTGAGAATAAGAGAGGAGGATCTGCCTTCTCCAAGTCGAATAAAACAAATAAATTCTTGCTGGAAGGAAAATATTAAGAATTTGAGTAAAAATGTCCAAGTATGCAGTGAAGCCATACTAAAAAGAGAAGAATTGTTCAAAAGACTCATTGAGATAGATCTAGAAGGAGGTGCTAATGAGGTACAAGACCCTAAATTAATTCTCAATTCAATGTTTCTAACAAAGCAACAATTTGACGAACAAGTTGAGATATTTAAGAGGTTATCAGATGAAATTTTTATGGCATACTTGAATATAATGAAGAAGAAATAGACAATTGGCTAGTTGATTATTTTGTGAAAAATCAATATATTGAGGAAGAGGTACATGGTATTTCTCTTGAATTAAGAGACATGGAAGGTGAATTATTCAACATTAAAATCAGGCATGAAATAAACATCACACCAATGAAAAACTACATTGAATATTGGTTCAAAAAGGAAATTGAAAAATTAAACAAAGAAGGGAAAGAAACAGTTGAGATGGTTCCTATCATTGTCAATGAAGACAATAAAAGGACAAAAACAAGCAATTAAAAGAGGAGAGAGAGACCATCATAGTAATTTCATGCTGATCATACCTTGCTTTCTTTATCAATTTTTCATCTAGTTACTCCGCTTCTTTGACTAGAAAGGTTTAACCAAAATCTGATAACTTCTCCCTGTCTTATTTCTAAGTATTGCTACTACTCTGTCATTGCCCACCATACTCCTTATACAACTTAATTATTGGTTATATTTTATTTTTGGTCCACGGGAGCCCCAATCCCAATCCTAAGGACAAACACATTTAAATTTGAAGGCTTTGTAAAAGACTATATATTTTTCAGAAATCCCAAGTGAACTATTTCGGGATCAGTTTTGACTGTATTTTATAACTCTGAGTTTTGAGTATAGAGTATTTGATATTTATCTATCATTATATTTATTTGAGCTCCCCATGTGTTTACTCTATTAAAGTTATCTTATGCATGCAGACCATCTTCTTTTATTTTATGTGATTATAAATATTTAGTTCAATTATGATGGATGTGAGGAATTTTTGTCTATCTTTTTCAAATATATGATGTGTGCGGTTCCTAGTCATCTCTCAGAAACTTGTTCTTTGTTAAAAACAAAAAAAAAAACTTTTATTTTACTGCAATCTTTTATCTTTCTTTGAATATCACGATGAACTTTCTCTAAGTCCTACATTATTCTCAAATTTTAGAATCCCAAGAAAATATTGAAAAAAAGAGGAGTACCACCTCTATAAAAATGCAGGGGGATTTGTATCCCTGTGAGGTTTTTGTTTCGATCCTAATGGATTCAAGTGTCAACAACTCTTTAGAAGTAAAAGATGTAGCTGATTTCTTTGATTTTCCTCTGAATATATTGTCTACCTGGGATGAATTAGTCTGCTGGTTTAAGTACACTTTTGGGAAACCCAGAATCCCAACTGACCGGTTAAAGGAGTACAATAATATTACATATAAAAATGTGAAACTATTGTTGGATGAAGACCGAATAAAAAAGAAAGACTATTTTTGGAGGAGAATCATGCAAGAGGAAAAGACAACTAGAAGGAAAAGTAGCATGTGCACATGCATGGAAGACCTAACGACGCTAGGGTTAGGGCTTTTGTAATACATTGTAATGGCTGGTGAGACAAAAATATAAATAAGTAGTACTTAGGAGAGAGGGGGGAGACACACAGAGACACATAGGGACAAAGAGGAAGAGAATTGTAAGGACTATAGTAGTCATTAAGCTGGTGAGCTAGAGAAGGCATGAGCGACTCAATCCTAAGGTTTAGATTGCAGGCTAAGGATCCTGGTGTGATCTGGTCAGCCTCGCAGGGATTGAGGAGCCTGTGGGAAAGAGGGAGAACTAATATTGTAACCACATGCAGTGTGGGATATTTCCGAACTATAATAAAAGATTGAGAGCCAAATCTTTGTGGACGTAGCCCAAGAGGGGGTGAACCATGATAAAACTATGTTATGTAAATGGATGAATGTATCTTTGTGTCTGATTAGTTGATGAATGTTTTATGAATAAAGTAACTAAGTAGATATGGTATTTTTCATGCGTGCATAGAATGAATTTTACAAACTAGATGTTAATGGAATGAATAAAGGTTAAGTTGCACAAATACAGATCTTTCTCAGTCTCAGGTTGAAAACACCTGAGTATTGCAGCCACCCATAGAGATATCTCGGGTGAGACAACGCAGTGCATTCCATGTACTACGTTGCCTTCTGGTTTTCCAAAGGGGCCGATAGTATTTAAGGGATTTTGTTGGGAAGCTTCTTAGTTCTGAACTAGGGTCAATTTGTAATGGTCAATGAGAATCAAAATACCCCATAAGAATTCCTCAAAACCAATAGAAGAAGATTATATAGAAAAAAGGAAAACCAAAAAATGGTTGTGTTACCGTCAGATTGGAAGGAAATGGGATTGAGCATATGAGATTTACAGAAGAAGCGTCAAAAGAATGTGGGATCAAACAACAAGAAGGTGAAAGAATGAGAATCTAAAAGGGGATTTTGAGACCATGGAATCCCACGAAGGAAAATATAGAGAGTTGGTTTAAGACAAAGGAATTAGAGTTTACACAGAAAGATAACAGAAAGCCGAAGTTAACACCGTGGAAATATCTGGACAAGTACGTATTCACTGACTTACATGAAGTATTTTTTTGTTATTTCGCACACATATTGCAGGAGTGGATAAAAATATTGAAAGACAACCATCCTATGAATCTGATCCAGATTTTATGAGCAGAACAAAATGACTAGAGATTATTACCAAATTCTTAACACAAAATAACAGAGATATAGTAAAACTGGTTTTCTATTCAATGAGGAAATAAGCTGAAACTGTAAAATGCAGCGAAAAACAAGCTTGCTGGAATGGTGGCGGCTTATCTCTGAGAAGAGATGTGATGACTGCACTCATTCACAAGAAGATGAATACAGTGAGGCTCTCAAGTCCTTTTTACAATAAACAGGAGTTTCAAAAACCCTAAACATCCAAAAACCTAACCCTAGGAGATGAAGCGCCAAAAGTCATGTGGGCCCCATTTGGGTAAGTCAGTACATCAACTTCTCGGGGTCGTAAATTTTGCATACGATCTCCATTTTAGGCGTATGATAGCCCATTGGAAAGATCTATCTGAGGACTACAACAATTTGTATAAAATTTCATGATGAGATTTTGCGACTGTGACATACCCCAAAAAACGTCGTTTAGGGCCTCAAAATGGCTCTGGAAGTCCAGGACCCGAAAAACTGCTAAAAATAGTAAATTATCAAAATTGCTAGAAAGCTGTTTTGAGCCAGCTCGAAAAGGTGGGTGGCCACTGATATCCACCTGGATCAATCCTCCATCCTTAGGAAGAAATGGTCTCCATTGCATTGAGTTCCCCCATTAGATGAGGAAATTTCTACTGAATTTGGCCTTGGGTGAGCCACTTGCCTTGGTGCAGGAGCTGCCCTGCTTTGACGACTCAATAAAGTTGGATCCTTTGTTTTCGAGTGCCCTTGATCTGTGTGTCCAAAATCTGATCACTGGATGCCTATTGTATGTAGTCGGGGTTGAGCTTTGTTGGTGTCATTTGTTCTGCTATGTTTGAGGTGCCCAATAATGGTGGGAAATAAGGCCGAAGGAGGTCCACGTTGAACACTGGGTGTAGGCCAAGGAAAGGAGGAATGTTGAGCACAAAAGAATTATCCCCCACAACCTTGGTGATGGTGTACGACCCATATTGGAGTGGGTGAAGCTTCTGATGGGGTCCTGTAAGGCGTTCTTTTTGCAAGTGCAACCAAACTTTGTCACCCACCTGAAACTTATGTGGAACCCGATGTTGATCATGGCGCTGCTCGTATTTGTCATTAGACTTCTGTAGGATATCCTGAACCTGTTGGAAGATGTGCTATATCCTCTCAATGAATCGGGTGGCTTTTTCAGCCTCAGTTGGAGTAGGAGAGGATTCGATCGAGGTGACCGCAAGGGGAAGTGCAACATCTATGGGACCCAATGGTTGGAATCCCAACCCCACTTGAAAGGGGCTGTG
>JASDQU010108414.1:77591-133206 GCA_032191745.1 Picea mariana | reverse complement strand
AATCTGGCACTGCTTGGTCTCTTTCTTGCCGCAATGTGGTCCATTTGGTATACAAGTCGTCATAACTTCCGATAGGGTAATATTGTTCCTTAATAACATCCCTGAAGGATTCCCAGGTGGTTGTGAGTGTAAATAATGAAGGTTCATCTGTTTCCTTTTGCTCACAGAAAGTTTCCCACCAATCTTTGACATGGGGAATAGCTTTGAGGAGCACAAAAGTAATCTTTTCTCTATTTAAAAAGTTATGGACAGAGAAATACCCTTCTATTAGATTCAACCACTTGTCTATAGCATTTGTGTCTATCTGACTTTCAAATATAGGAATATCGAAGTTTATTTGTACCTTGAAGGTGGCAGTGCCTCCGCTCGAAGAAGGTGCGTCGCCTGTTGGTAGTTGTCGAAGGATTTGCACGAAATTATCCATCATCTCATTCCTCTGTTGCGTGAGGACTTCCTCAATCAACAGTTTGAAAGCATCTACTATCTCGTCATCTTTCTTTTCTCCTTCCATGAGAGGTCGCTTGGGTGTGCGAGAGATTTTGTCCTCAAGAGAAACAAGCTCGAGACCCAAATCTTTGTACTCCGACCTCGTTGGGGACATGCATTAAGATGACAGGGAGTAGACTGCTCTGATACCACTGATCCATATTTTATGATTAGAATGAAATGACTATAGATTATTACCAAATGCTTAACACAGAATAACAGAGATACAGTAAAACTGGTTTTCTATTCAATAAGGAAATAGGATGAAACTGTAAAATGCAGCGGAAAACAAGCTTGCTGGAATGGTGGCGGCTTATCTATGAGAAGAGATATGATGACTGCGCTCATTCGCAAGAAGATGATTACAGTGAGGCTCTCAAGGATTTTTTACAATAAAAAGGAGTTTCAAAAACCCTAAACATCCAAAAACCTAACCCTAGGAGATGAAGCACCAAAAGTCATGTGGGCCCCGTTTGGGTAAGTTAGTACATCAACTTCCCGGGGTCGTAATTTTTGTATACGATCTCCGTTTTAGGCGTATGATAGCCCATTGGAAAGATCTATCCGAGGACTACAACAATTGCACAAAATTTCATGAAATTTTGTGATCGCTACATACCCCAAAAAACGTCGTTTAGGGCCTCAAAACGGCTCCGAAAGTTTAGGACCCGAAAAACTGCTATATATATATATATATAATTATCCAAATTGCTAGAAAGATGTTTTGAGCCAGCTGGAAAAGGTGGGTGGCCATCAATATCCACTTGGATTAGAATTAGATTAGACAACTAGAGTGGAGTCCTGAAGAGATCGCACAACTACAATGAGTTGATAATAAGTTTACGCGCGCAGTAGATTTCTGGATAGATAGTATTGTTGTCAGATTTATCACAGAGTTTACAATAGACACATCAAAGTCGTACAATCCAGCTGAACAAGAATTCTTGAAAGGACTTTGAGGTAGGTAGATCAGATCATTATATACTTCCATTAAGATATTTCTATCTAATAAAGGTGTAATGGCTATGGAATCATAAAACTAAACTTCCCTACGTACATGGGGGAAGGGGGGAAGAACTGACAAAAAAAGGAAAAATGGAAGGATAAGGGGATAAGAAAAGAAGGAGGAGGCCTTAGACCCAATTATGATGGATGACAACTAGATCAAGTGGATCATGGCAACAACTGGAAAGATGTGCAATGGAGTACCCTACCAATATAAGGTGAACACCAAGAAGAGAGTTGTAGACGTAAGGGAAGGCTTGGAAAGTGATGAAGATGAGGTAGAGGATCTCCGGGCTATGGATAATATTGAGGAAATCCTGCGCTTGACATATGAGAGGAAGACGAGAGGTCCAAGAGCAGAAATAGAAGGAAGAACTCTTATCCATATCAGTGTCATTGTGGAACCCATAAACCCATGTGCGACTAATACACCAAGAAGAACACCACTGTTTAGACAACCAAATTTCAGGAGAAGGAAGACAACATGAAGTACATATACACAAGGAGAAACAACTAGGGGAGCTGGTTCAATAAGTAGTAGTCAAGTATCTACACTGTGTGGAGGTAGTAGTTCAACATTCAAGATGGCAGGACATGCTCCAACCATCAGATTACTAGAATTCAAAGGAGAGGCGTCGGAGGACCCGAAGAAGCACCTGCTTATCTATGAAAACATTTGAGAATAAAAACAGATCACAAACGAGGACACTAAACTTTCACTGTTAGCTATCACATTGATATATCACACACTAGATTGGTATATGATTTTAGCTGCAAACAATTTGCTAGGGACAACCAAAATGATTGGAGATATCAAGAAGCTACTGATAAATGAGTTCCAAAAGCCCGAGTTCAGAGAATCAATACATGAATGAGATGATAGAGATAATAAAAAAACTAGGAGAATCTATAGGGGAGATTGGCTAGAGATTCAAATGACTAAAGGAAAATCTAAAATACATCATGACATATATGCAACATAGGCATCTATTCGTTAATTCACTGTTACCACACTTGAAATATCGACTGAGACAACAAAAGTTTCAGATACAGGTAGGGGCTCTCTAGGAAGCCCTGCAACTAGAAGAAAACCAATATCAGAAGACGGATCCAACCATCGAGGAGATAAAGGAGGATCTAAAGAAATTAACATTCCAGCTAAACCAAAACAAGAACAAGGACAAAAGCGAAGCTGTTTGGTGAACCACATGTAGGACAAAAGGACACCATAAAAATGAATGTCTAACATTCGTGTAGTACATGGAAACAAGAATTCCAAATCCATTACCAACATGAGGACTATGGTGTGAGATCTGTCAGAAATAGGGTCACGATCCATACCACTTCCCAATGATGCATAAGTACCAGACAATACCGAAGAGATTGTATTGCAGCTTTTGCAAGTCAGTAGGCCACGATGAAAAATATTGTATAACATGGAATTAATGAGGGAAAGAACATTATATGCATATAGGGTGCAGGAATAAATGATGACTGGGAAAGCCGCACCTCAGTTTAATCAAGTAACATCCCCATAAAACACTGCGCAACGACATTATAACACTGCAGAACAACCATACTACACTACACAGCTGCTATATAATACCACGCAGCCACACTATAATACCACACAATATAACCAGGCACCTTGGTATAACACGCCACGAGGGGATCAAGTTGGATACAAAGGTGGGGGAAGAGAAAGAGGAGGTTTTGGAAGATGTAGAGGACCAGTGGTATGTCACAATTGTCAACAACTAGGACACCATGCAAGAGACTGTCCAGTTCCACCAATGATCTGTATGTATTATCGTGCATCAGATCATGACATGGAAGAATGCTCGACACTATTAGGGAATATCTAGGAGAAGAAAAATCAGAACAATCAAAATTTTCAGTGGATTTTAGCAGAAGCGAGGGATGAAGGAAGAAACATCAACATAGTTACACAGGGAGGAGCTAAAACATGAAACGACGCAGTACGACAAGAGCCAACACAACACCAATGGGTGAAGAAGAATGTCGAACCAAGGAAGCAGTTTGACATGTAGAACGATAAGTAGATATTCAAGCAAGCTAGACAATAATTCTTGAATCCAGACATTGCGTTGACATCAACCATGCAGAATAGTAAGGAAGTACCAGAGTACGAGATGCCTCCATCATTGGATCACACCAAAGGAACACAACCCATGGGACAAGTAAGTACCATTAAGGGTATTTTTCAATCCTATGTTAGAATGCTAAATGATCCATCCTATGTTAACATATTACAAAATATGCTAGAAATATGTAGCGTAGAAGCATAAGGAAAGTTAGAACATAAAATAGTCAATCACCTACATACAAGGAGGAGAACAAGTAGGGAATTTAGGCTAAACGCTAACATTGGATATTTTAACATGGGAGCTATCATACTGGATTTAGGATCTGAAGTTAATGTATTACCCAATAAGACATGACAATGTATGGGAGAGCCCACATTAGGATATTCACTGGTTCAGCTGAAACTAGAAAATAAACATAGAGTTCTACCAATTGGAATACTAAAAGAAGTAACAAAAGACTTGGATGGAGTGCGGACTAAAGATGACTTTGAAGTAATCAAGATAGAGAATGATACAACACCTTATCCAAAATTGCTTAGCTTGGATTGGGTGTTTGATAACCATACCATAATCAACTTAAAGATGAGGAAGATGACCTTCGAGTTAGGAGAATACAGAGTCATTGTGCCATTGGACCCATCAGAAGGGGAAAGGTTCATAGAGCCTAATTGCTTGGACCTGGAGGAAATTAATCAGTGGTATAGAACAACTGCGTGAGATGAATATTACATAAACCCAACTATAGATGGGGTACTTAGTTGGCGAAGCATCATCTCATGTGCATCAAACTCAGATACGGGCTTAGAAAATTGACAACATAGGTTACACGAGGTCTCCACAAGAAGATGCGAAAGAATAGACCGCGCAGTAAGATGGGTAGGTACAAAGATAAGGGAACCACCCAGCCTCCATGGGGTGAACGACCTAGAAGAGTTATTGACACGGTATGAAGATGAAGTGTTAGAAAATCATAGGCTCTTAGCCCTAGATATAACACTCAATGCAACACTTGCGAGATGGAGGGGTGCGCACAAAGAAACAGTCAAGGACTGGTACCAATGTAAATGGTTATTGCGCATTAGGTTTGGGGAAGAACAATGAAGCAACCAACTAGATAAATATGATGGACATGGGGCACCAACAGAACACTTGGAGAAGTACATAGCACTATGGAAAATGACACCACCGAACGAATGGCCTCACCATTTTGTTCACACATTAGAGGGCATCCAAGCAAACTGGTATATAGACCAAGAACTACGCAGAGGAACTATTAGCTAGACAATATTATAACATAAAGTTACAGTTACTTTCTCATTTGAGCATGAGAACCTCAACATAGTTGCAACACTGAAACACATTAGAGGGGTGGTATTCATTAAGGAACCAGAAGTTGAACTTATGACAAAAGAGCAACAACAAAATAGTCAGACAATGAAATAACTACTATCATCCTACCATGTGCAGGAAGAAGCACCAGATGAATATAATCCACATGATAGTCATATTGAGGAAGTTGAAGGTGAGAGAGAAGTGGAAGGTCCACCTATGGAATCATAAGTAATCGTTGCACCGGTCAAGGCGAAGAAATTCAACATCGGGACAATTGAGAATCCCAAAATGGCCAGTAGTGGAGACTATTGGGATGAGCAAATAGTGGAAAGTATAATAGAGTTACTGCACGAGTACAATGATTTGTTCCCAACAATGTTCACAAAAATGAAAGGCATAGCAGGAGAGCTAGGAGAAATGAAGATACCGCTCAGAGATGAGGCAAGACCGATGAGACAACGACCATATATACTAAACCCAATATATAAGAAAAAATTCAAAGCTGAGATCGATAGGCTATTGGAGGCTAGAATCATAGAACCTGTAGGAGAGTCTGAATGGGTAATCCCAATGGTAGTTCACGAGAATAAACAAGGGGGAATAAGAATATGTGTCGACTTGAGGAATTTGAATGATGCATTCCAACATGACCCGTTCCCTACCCCATTCACAGATGAAGTCCTAGAGAATGTAGGAGGACATGAAGCTTATTCATTCATCGACAGATTCTCAAGATACCATCAGATCGAGATAGCACCAGAAGACATATACAAGACCAATTTTTCCATAGAATGGGGATCCTACCAGTATACAGTCATGCCATTTGGACTAAAGAATGCACCAACAATATTTTCCAGAGTAGTCATAGCTGCATTTAAATAATTTATCCAACAGTTCCTAGAGGTATATCTGGACGACTAGACAATATATAGTGCTATAGAAGGAAAACCCCCCTATGGACTACACTAGGGTTCAACATGTAGGTAGATATAACCGTCTAAAAGTATCCTACTCTTTATAACTACCCAAAATATACCTCACATTCATGCACGAAATACAAAGTGAAAAAATTCAGTAACTCTACCTTTTACTCCGTGTCCGGTGTCGATCCTTTCACATTCGATTGCTCCACTGACTACAAGTCTCCTCCCAAGGTTGACCCGTATTCACAAACAGATAAACATGTAACTACAAACATGCATCTCAAATATGAATCATGGGTTATATGTCAGTATTAAACATAAATCAAACATAGATATTTGACACATCATATTTCGGGACAGAAAAAGTATTCCTTTTATTGATATCACAATGTTTACTTACAATGAGATTGACGACTGCTCCTTGAAACTGGTCTGAGCTACTCTTCACCAAGCTCTAACTACACTTCCACATATCTTTCTCCTCTCACACTTCTTCTAAGGAAATGGCATAGGCTTATGATTGAGGAAAAAGGGCAAGAATGGGAAATTTTGATGTAAATCTCACAAGGTGGCTACAAATTCTTGGGGCAAGGAGGGGATGTGAAACGTGCAGAGTTTCACTATTCTTATGCTTGGCTTAGGAATGAGACCCAAAAACCTCATTTTATATGGAAAAAAAATAGTTATTCGGTTGGGTGACAGGCTATAGGCGGTGGATTCACTGGGAAACTACCCAATAACCCGTAATCTCAACGAATTCCTTGAAACTTTTTAATTTTTGCAAATTTTGTGGGTATACACGGGCTGTAATGGTGTAGCTAGCGTACGTACATGAGATATAGTGGTGCAAAAAGCATGTGTATGTGGGTAGTAGTGGTGCAGGGCGTGTACATCTTCAAAAATATATATTTTTAAGATGAGCTGCTCAGTGATGGCTTGGCAAAAATAACAAGTAAGAGGGCCTGATGCCAGGTATGCATGTATGGTGAAATTTAGGGTTATAACAAATTCCCCCTAATGTGTGAGGTCAGAAGAGCATCTGATGGCCGAAATACATTACAAATATTCACCAACGTACGAAGAAAGTGAGCCCGGGCCTAGAGTTCGGGAGGTGCCATCTGCAAAAATAACAATTGTCTCACCGAGGCGGGCATAACCATGCTCAGGATGAAATAAATCATGGTTGCCAATCAAATACACTGCAGATCCATGTCATATAACTATATAAAGTGTAGCCACGAGCAATAAAAAATGGATCTACATCTCAAAATCAAAGATATACATGTATAGTATCCATCTTCAAGAAGCCAATGACGCTTGATGGCTGGAGATGAGGCCTTCAGAGCTTGAGAAAAAAATTCAATATGTTCAAAACTCAGGTAGGAGTGTAATGTGAGTGTACGAATTCACTACCCAGAGGTCTTAGACGACTTTTCGGGAGCATACAAGAGGATATCATTGATCAGGCTGAGAACTTCATCGATTTCGAACAAGGACTTGATTGGACTTTCGGGATGGCCGAGCATGAGGGAAAGAAACAAACTACAAAATGGATGACTCATGCTAAGTAAAAATACCCTTGGACAATAGCACAACAAATGATCAGACTCAGGCAAAAAAACATCGACATAAGTTCACGATGCAGGAGGAAACACAAACTCTCCATGTGTTTGGAAGGATAACCAAACAGAGGAGGACACAACTCTATGTAGCGAGAACAACTTCCTAAGGTCATATTAAATCTCAAATCTTGAAAAACAAATGGAAGGATGTGATTTGTCCAAGGGTGACTCATTGTGCTGCCATAAAAAGAAAATAAATTTCCCGTCCTCTTTTTGGGGTATATTTGATTTTTTTGTCTTTTTCAATATTTTTGAATAGCTTGAAAAAGAATACAAGAATGCTACGGTACAAAGGAGGAACGAGTGTCACAAAGCATACTAGTTCCAAGCGCAAGGAATACACTAATTCTTAGAGCAAGGAGACATGTGTAGGAAAATGACACTCGGGAACATTCCTCCATGGGTCAAGGTGTCAAGATGCAGAGGAAAAGTGCTACAAGGCTTGCGTATAAGACATGCTTCGAAAGGCTCAGTTGAGAGAACAATGAAGTCGACATTAGGCCAAAGACGCAGAGATGCAAATGCGATTAAAAAGACACGATGAAACCCCCTTCAATGTATTTTTCACGAGCCCAGAGAAGGTAAGCTTAGTGGTTTTTCATTTTTAGAGAGTCTAAAAAAGCATAAAAGAAGACTCTGCTGGGGTACCTTTTTTGCAGGTAGTGTAGTTGGTTTGAAAAAGGGGTAAACTAGCACCGAAAAAGATGTCCATTAAACACCATTTTAATGAGTGTGACAAAGACAAGATCACTCGACAATCTTTTCAATTTTAAGGAGTCTGAAAAGAGATTAACTATGGACTCACAACCTTTTTCTAGATTTAGTCTCCTTAGCCTGAAAAAGTATAAAATTTACTTAGGAGAACTCTCACGGCGAGACGAATATCCCAAGGTGTACCTTTTTAATCCTTAATCTATAGGCTGGAAAAAGGGGTAAACTCATGCACATGGATTTTTTTCTGATCCAATTAATGAGTGTGAAAGAACAAGGTCACTCGACGATCTTTTAAATTTTAGGGAGTCTGAAAAGAGCTTAACTATGTACTCCATAGGGGATGTTCTTCTGGACCAGTTTAACGAGTGTGAAGGAACAACGTCACTCGACAATCTTCTGAATTTTAGGGATTCTGAAAAGAGCTTAACTATGGACTCCATGGGGGTTCCTTTTTTGTAAATTTAGTCCCTCAAGCCTGAAAAAGGGTTAAACTTATACCTAAGAATACTTTTCTAGCGAACCGAAGTTCCTAGAGTATACCTTTGTTCGTACAATTGACCATCTGGATCGAAAAAGGGGTAAACTACCGTCGAACAGACATTCCTTCAAGTTTTAGTTTGTTAAGCGTGAAGGACAACAAGATTGCTTGACAATATTTTCATGTTTAGAGAGTCTGAAAGACGTATGAGGCTTAAAATTGTAATGATAAGAGAACTAAAAGGAATCCCAAGCCTAAAGTTATTAACAACGGCATGGATGCCAAAATGCAAAAAGGATCTACCTAGGGCATCCATGTAGAGGTAGGCTCTACCACCAAATTATGACACCTCTAAAGAAGTAATGACGGTTCTGTGTTGCAATTTGGTGGGGTTGATCCTATGGCAAAGCGGAAAAGAGAATGAGATGCAAAAATTGGAGGTGGAATCCTAACTTAAATGCAAAAAGTTGGAAAAATGAATTTTACCAAAGGACCTTTAAAAGTGACCCATCTATCAAAAAGTTTTCCAAACCAAAAGTGAAGTGTATCATAACATCCAATGAGAAACTCAAGAACCATGTTAAATGATTTTTAAGCCAGAAAAAATGACAAAAGGGTTCAAAAAGTGGCAAAAAAGGCCAAAAATGTCTATAAATAGAAGCTGACAACTCATTTTCACCATTGCAAATTGAGATTTAACCAAAAAGACAAAATAAACGTTTGCTAAAATAGTTGATTCCAGGGGATTAAGAGGACGAAACAAACTTCCGCTCGGACCAAGTAAGTGAAAATAAACCCCTCTTGCATTTCAATACTTTATTTTTTCATTTATTTTATTTTTTTTGGGGGGTTCGCACTCCTAAAAGGGGGCGACCCTACATGTACATGGGATGTCCAAGGACAACCTGCATATGCCCATGGGAAGAAAACAATATTCCCATGTGCATACACGATTGTGTCCAATAAAACCTGTGTACACCCTCAAGAACATGGAAAAATTGAAAGTACAAGAGTTAACTCCCCTTTGAACTTGTCATTTGACAGGATGTATGTCCATTAGAGAGAGAGGGAGCACGAAGACATTGATATCTTGGTTGATGAGGACCCTACAGCTATGGATGCATTGGGTCAATGCAGTTTGTGGAAGTTCTTCCGATTTCCATTCATGAGGGCACAACCCAGGCCGTTTAATGCCTTGGTGGATTATTGGCACCCCAACGCTAAGGTGTTCATGCTCGAGGGGAAATCATTGAGTCCAACGACTGAGGACATTTAATTTCTAACTGGCCTCTCAAGGAGAGGTGAAACAATCAACTTGTGTGATTTCCCCCTCGGGCCTCATAACATTGCCAAGTTGATCAGACTACATTGCGAGGCCGACACTGAGAGAGTAGGTTCTCAGGTGTCAATCCACAAGATTACCAACCTATCACTGAAGGTGATAGTTTTACTTATTGGGTGGATCACTGGATCCATGGCCTTACATCAGGCCTCTTGGGTACACATGCATTATGCAGTGAAGTTCTTAAATGCATGAATATTTGACTGGAGCACGACCATGCTTGACTGCATGAAGAGACAGATCACTGAGTGTTGCGGGTAGAGTAACAAAAAATTTGGATTCAGTACCATTTTATGTTCATTATTCTTTGAGAGGGTACCCAGTCTTAGTCCATGAGAGACAGTGTGGGGGCATGTGGCCTCTCTCCCAGCAGTGTGTAGATGGGCAGCATTGCTTCCGCGATAGGGGGGAGGGAGGACTATAGAGGCCTTCGATGACATATTTTTTGACTGGTGGGCATGACAGATTCTGGCAATAGAGGACTAACCCTTTTCTAGGATTGAATTTTATAGGGATTCAGACATGCCTGTACCTCCTGGAGTTGAGCAAGGAGAGATGGGTATGTTTGTTTTTTAATGTTATTTAATTTTTAGTTTCTTTTTATATATATCATTTTTATGTGAATCAGAGTATCTGAAAACTATGTATTTGTTTATGTACATATGTGGGACCGGTGCATCTAGAAAACTTCTCGAGGACCAGATGGCGTCCTTGACTAGAGGTAGTATCAGTCGCAACCGCCAGACCAACAACAAAATAAACAGAGGGACCTCTAGCTAGAGAGGCTGAGAGAGTGTTGAGATGGGTGGAGCGGAATCTCACTACGCTCAGTCGTACAGTGCCCATGGACGAGATCGAGGATCTCCCTCCATCATTGCAACCTCATGTAGTTGGGGTGCCACAGACCTGCGTTCAACTTTTCTGGTGTTTGGCAAACATTGTCATTCACTATGGCAGGGCCAACATGCCCTGTTCTTAGCTAGGGTAGACCACTTATGTTCTTGGGGCACTCTTTTTTTTTTTATATTTTTGAGGGCATAATCCCCGTGATGTATACAAGGCATATTTTTTTTGAGGCGCTTGTGCCCACCTATGTACTCTGAGACTTTGATATATATATGTATGCATATTAACATCTTTTTATGTCTTATGGATCACATTTTTTACAAATGTATGTACATGTGTATGTGTGTGCTTCTTTCTATGTGTGTGCAATATGCCAATCTAATATTTGATTAGCTAGAGTATTAGTCATTTGATTTAATATCCTAGGAACATGGATATACGTAATGTAATCAAAGAAACATTCTAAGAGATGCACCCTAAGGAATCATTGGTGTAGAGTAGGATCATAAACGTGGTAAACCCCATTTAATTGAGACACAACCAACTATGTATATAATTAGACCCAGAGGTGAGATATACCATGCGACAAAGCATCACGAAGAAACTCTATCACTGTGCCATACTCGATGACATTGGTTGCGACGTCACCTAGACATATCCCTACAGAATATAGCAACTGGAATTGAGGCGTGAAAATCACCCAAGCTGTAGAAGCAAGCCTTCGAGTGTGCCAGCTAGTGCCGTCCGCAAACCCAATGAACACCTCTGATTCACTTGACATCTGCCAAAGTGAAAAACATGACATCAAAAATGACATGTCCATAAAAAAAAAGACAAAAACCAACTGTATAAGAACTATACATATGTAGAAGAAGTCACCCAAGGAGACCCACCTACGAATAATACTTCTTGAGGTAGAGCCCATTTCTAGGCTCCACCAAAGCATTCCCCTCAAAGGCAACCAGACAATAAGTGCCCTTCTTTAATACCTCCTTCACGATGAAAGTTCCAAACCACATGAGTTTGAACTTGCCTGCCCCCAGGGGATCCTTATCTTGGTCGTAGACCAGGACAAGGTCGCCTTTGGAGAAAATTCGAGGATGAAAAGACTGATAATACTGACACTTGACTCGTTGCTTGTGAGCCTCGTTAGCCAAGGTTTCATCATGACATTGCTCATCGAGTTGCTCGAGATATAATAAGTGTTCCTCAAGCAGTGAAGTGTTTAGCAATAACTGTACTGCCAATTTTAGATATGGGATCTGACACTCTATTGGAAAGACTGCTTCCAACCCGTAAATGAGTTGAAAAGTTGAGAAACCGGTTGCAGTCTTTATAGATGTTCGCTAGGCCCACAGTGCCGAGTACAACATCAAATTCCAATTTGACTTGTCAGAATTGATCGTTCGCTGTAGAATGGTCTTGAAAGAGTTATTCACAACTTCCACTTGAACATTTGCTTGTGGGTATTAAGATGATGAATAATCTTGCCTCAACCCAAGATTTGATGTTAACTTGGACATCATTTTGTTTTGAAATTGACTTCTATGGTCAATGACAATCTCCTTCGGGATGACGAACCTTGCTATTATCTGGTTAAATAGAAAGAGAGTTGTTGTCTCTCTATCATTATTGAATGTCGACATATCTTTCACCCACTTTGTGAAGTAGTCTACTGCTATGATGATATAAGGTGCCCCTTGGCTGAAGGGGGGTGGCAGGTAGTATAATTAATCCCCCACTTAGTGAAGGGGCCGACAGTAGTGACGAGAAACATGGGAGCGAGGTGTGCCCTCATCTTTTGAGAGAATATCTGACACGGGTGGGACTTCTTGACCGATTCAACACAATATTTGATCAACATCGGCCAAAAGTAACCTGCTCATAGAATATTTTGGGCTGTTTCCAACCCAGAAAAATGACCACCACATGCTCCATTGTGGCAGTCATTAAGAACGAGTTCTTATTCTTCATGAGTGAGGCACCGACAGAGGATGCAATCTACACCTCGACGATAGAGAGTGTCATAGAGTATGAGATAGTTCTTTGCCTGATGGTGTATACATCAACGCTCATTGTGAGAAGCAGAGGTGGGGAACTTCAAAGTATGAGGTGGGGAACTTCAAAGTATGGAGATAGACTAGTATATCTCCATACTAGGGGTCTGAAGATGAAATCATAAAAATATCTCCTTTAATCGATGATTCTTCGGGCGTAACATCACCTGACTCGATTGAAAGTTTCAAGATAAGTTCCACAAAGACCAATGACTTTTTGGATTTCGTGGAAACAAAATCCAAGTCAAAATCCTAGAGGATAACTATCCATCTACTGATCTTTCCACCGATAACACGTCGTGTCAACACGTATTGAAATAGATTCACAACGGTAATGATGATGGTCTTGCGAAGCAAGATATAATGACGGAACCATTGGACAACATGCACTGCTGCCAATGCAAGGTTCTCAACATGGGAGTAGTTGATTTCTGGTCCAACCAAGCCTCGAGTCAAGTAATAAATCACATGCTCTTCAAGAAGATCGTCTTCTTGAACCAATACCATACCGATGGTGAAATCTGCCACGGCCAAGTACAATAAGAAATATTTATTATAATTGGGATATTGGAGTAGAGGGAAAGACGTGAGGGTGAATTTCAATGCTTCGAAAGAGTGCTGAGCGGCTTTGTCCCAATGGAAAGGGACTCCCTTCTTCAATAAACACATAAACCCCTTAATGATTTCTGCATAGTTTGTGATACAACGCCAAAAAAAATTGGATTTTCCTTGTAAAATCTGAAGTTGAGGGATTGTGAATGGGGGAGGCAACTGATCTATCACCTCAACCTTTAGAGGATTGACCATGATCCCTATTGTCAAAACTATGAAACCTAGAAGACAACCCGACGTTATGCAAAAACTACACTTGTTTGGATTCAAACGAATTCGATAGTAGCGACATCGCTCAAAGATTAGTCAGAGGTGAGTAGGATGATCATTTCTCTTATGAGATCATGTTGCTAAATCATCGAGATAAGCCTCGACTATTTGTCTTAGGTCATGGAAAGCAAAAGACATGGCCCGCTGAAAAGTGGCTCCAACATTCTTTAGGCCAAAAGGCATCTTCCGATAAGCAAATGTACCTGATGGACAGATAAAAGCTATTTTGTGCTGGCCTTCGGGCTTAATCTGTATTTGATTGTATCCAAAAAAACCATCCATGAAATAAATATTTCACAGCCTGCACACTCATCGACAATCTGATCAATGAATGGAGTGGGGAAATTATCCTTGGGACAAGCCTTATTCAAATCACAAAAGTCCATACATATGTGAATCGTTCCCTACTTTTTGTTGAACGGAACGGGGTTTGACACCCATTGAGTCAATTGAATGGGGTAGATGAAACTGGCTTTGAGAAGTTTCTCTACTTCATCCTTAATATCTTTTTCTTTCCGAGGATTGACCAGACGAAGCTTCTGCCAAACCGGCTTGGCGTCGGGATAAGTCGTTATCTCATGTTTGATGAGTCTTGGATCAATGCCTGGAATTTCCTCCTAAGACTAGGAAAAAACGTCGAGAAATTATTTAAATAAATCTGGATAGATTTGAATCTCCTCGGGGGAGCAGTCTGCTCCGACGAAGAAATTCTCCACGATGCCAGGGGTTCTGGAGATATCAATAGGTATCGTTTCAACAATGGTTTCTATATTACCTTCGACGTAAATTGCATGCGTAGCTAGATGATCTAGATTTTATGAGCATAAAAAAATGAATACATGTTATTAACATGTTCTTAACAAAAAATAACAGAGATACAGTAAAACTAGTTTTCTATTCAATAAGGAAATAAGTTGAAACTGTAAAATGCAGCGGAAACAAGTTTGTTGGAATGGTGGCGGCTTATCTCTGAGAAGAGATGTGACGAATGTGCTCATTCAAAAGAAGATGATTACAATGAGGCTCTGAAGGCATTTTTACAATAAACAAGAATCCCAAAAACCCTAGACATCCAAAAATCTAACCCTAGGAGATGAAGTGCCAAAAGTCATGTGGGCCCCGTTTGGGTAAGTTAGTACATCAACTTCCTGGGGTCGTAACTTTTGCATGTGATCTCCATTTTAGGCATATGATAAACTGTTGGAAAGGTATCAATGAGGAGATTAATTTTTGGGGAAATATAGAAGGAACATTGATATTTCTCCCCATTTTCCCAAAAAGCATCGTTTAGGGTCTCAAAACGGCTCCAGAAGTGAAAAACTGCTAAAAATAGTAAATTACCAAAATTGCCAAAAAAAGGTTTTGAGCCAGTTGGAAAGGGTGGGTGGCCAACGATATACAACTGGATCAATCCTCCCTCCTTAGGAAGCAATGATATCCATTGCGTTGAATTCCCCCATCAGATGAATAAATTTCTGCTGAATTTGGCCTCGAGTGAGCCACTTACCTTGGTGTAGGAGCTTCCTTGCTTTGATAACTTGATAAAGCCGGATCCTTTGCTGTCAAGTGCCCTTGATATATGTGTCCACAATCTGATCACTAGATTCCTATTGTATGCAGTCAGGGTTGAGCTTTTTTGGTTTCAGCTGTTCTTCTACTTCTGACGTGTCCAATAATGGTGGGAAATAAGGGCGAAAGAGATCCACGTTGAACACTGGGTGCAGGCCAAGGAAAGGAGGAATGTTGAGCTAAAAAGAATTATCCCCCATGACCTTCGTGATGGTTTACAACCCATAACAGAGTGGGCTAATATTCCAATGGGGTCCTGTAAGGCATTCTTTCTGCAAGTGCAACCAAACTTTGTTTCCCACCTGAAACTTATGTGGCACGCGGTGTTGATCATGGCGCTGCTTGTACTGATTGTTGGACTTCTGTAGGATATCTTGAACCTATTGGCAGATGTGCTATATATTCTCAATGAACCAGGTGGATTTTTCAATTTCAATTGGAGTAGGAGATGAGTCGGTCGAGCTGACTGCAACGGGAAGTGAAACATCTATGGGACCCAATGGATGGAATCCCAACCCCACCTGAAAGGGGATGTGGCCAGTTGAACTATGCAAGGCTTGGTTGTAGCTATGATGGACATAGGGAAGGCTCTCATCCCATGTGTGAGGGTTCTTTGAATTATACATGTGAAGGATATGCACAATCATTCGATTTACGACCTTGGTTTGGCCATCTGTCTGGGTGTGGAAGGCCGTTGATTTGGTGAGCTTGGTGTCTAGTAGTTACTAGAGGCTTGACCAGAATGTGTTGAGAAATTTACTGTCCTGATTTGAGACAATGGTTTTTGGTATTCCAAAATGTACCCAGACTCGTTCAAAGAAGAGCTTGGAAGTGGCGTCTACTGTGATGTTCTTCTTGCAGACGATCAAAATCACCATATTAGAAAAGGGATCAACAACCACAAAAACACAATCATTTCATCGCTTAGTGGATGGGAGGCTCGACATGTAGTGAATTGAGATGGATTACCATGGCCTGTCAGGAGTAGGAAGAGGGGTGTATAGGCCCTATTCTTAGAGTTTGGTTTGTAAATAGGGTAGGTAGTGCAAGACCTTATATACTTGCTGACCTCCTGTCAAAGTTTCGGTCAGTAGAAATGTTTCTGTATCATCGCCATTGTCTTTTCAATGCCGAAGTGTCCTGCCACCCGAATTTAGTGGGCTTCCCAGATCAACTTCACTCACTCGCTTGATGGAACACATACATGGCCCAGATGACACAACAACCCATCCTGAAGATGGAAATTATTGACAACTACGTTTTCACCCAACATTTGGTAGGTGGTGGCGAAGTCCGGGTCTGTCTCATAAAGTTGGGGCCATCCAAAGATCTCATGGCCGCAAGAGTCTAGCACCGTGGTGAGTGTCGTGACTGGCGGTCTGCTGAGGCAATCAATGATGTGATTGGTGCTTCCTATTTTATACTTGATGTTGAGGTGGAATTGCTACAAGTATGTGGACCACTTTTGATGGTGGTCATTCTGCAATTTTCTTTGTGTCTGCATGAACTGTAGTGGCTTAGTGTGGATGACTGTCTCCTTCCCAATAATGTAATGTCTCCACTGGAGGCAGGCTTGCACAATGGAGTACATTTATTTTTCATAATTAGGGTACTTATGAACAACATCTGATAGTTTCTCACTATGATAGGCCACGGGGTGATCGTGATGAGTGAGAACGGTGCCCACAACATAGTCTAAAGCATCTATCTCGATTTCAAAGGGATGCTATAGGTTTGGTGGTGAAAGTACTGGGGCTGAGCATAAAAGCTGCTTCAAATCATCGAACTCTTTTTGTTGGGACCGTCCCCATGAAAATTTTTCCTTACCACCACCCCTGGTTATTTGGATGCGGTCCCATGTAATATGGGAGAATCCCAACACGAACCTGTGGTAGAAATTGGCAAGGCCCAAGAAGCTCCAAAGCTCAGTGAGTGTGGTTGGGGCTGGCCAGTCTTGGATGACTTGGATCTTGGATGGATCCACATGTATGCTATGCTGATCAACGATGTAGCCCAAGTAATGGACCCTGTCCATGCCGAAGGAGCATTTTTCCAAGTTGGCGTATAGCTTGTGCTGCCACAGGGTGTGCAAAACCTGCTGAATATGCTGCAAGTGTTTGACCCAAGTCTTGCTGTAAATGAGAATGTCATCCAAATACACCACTACAAAAGTATTGGTGAATGGTCGTAGGATATCATCCATCATCCTCATAAAAGTGGCTGGAGCATTTGTCAAACCAAAGGGCATGACCAACCATTCAGAAATTCCTTCCTTTGACTTAAAGGCGATCTTCCATACATTTTTTTGTTCTATCGGGACCTGGTGGTAGCCAGACTTTAGATCAATCTTACTGAAGTATTTGTCCCCCATGAGTTGGTCAAGGAGGTCATCGATTCAGGGAATCGGGTATCGATTTATGATTGTGAGTTTATTCAGATCCCGATAATCAATGCAGAGTTGCTAGGTTCCATCTTTCTTCTGTACCAAATCGATTAGGCTCCCGCAAGGTGATGAGTTGGGACAGATGTGGCCATTGTGGAGCAGTTCTTCGATCTATCACTTGATCTTCTCATTCTCTAATAGAGAGAGGCGATAGACTGGCCCATTGGGCAGCGATAAGTCAGGGGGTCATATCGATCGGGTGCTTGACATGGCAGTGTAGAGGTACCCCAGTAGCTGAGAAGAATATATCCGAGTATTCTTCCACAACCTTATCTACTTGCTTCTGTTGTTTGGAGAGGTCGACCATAAAGAACCTGAATGTGGCTGTGATATTTCTCTTATTCTGAGAGTGAATCATGAAGAAAACAAACTTCCTTGTCTGAGAGATGACCTTCCTGCATTTCTTAGCAGAGTCCAAGGAAATAACACTAGGTGGGAATGCCTCAGGTATCCTGTACAATTTTCTATTCAAAGTAATAATAACACTACGAGGCCTAGACTCATATACAGCATGAAGTTTCCATAAATAAGGTTGTCCCAAAATAACATCACAAACTTCAAGAGGAGAAACATCACACAATACCTTTTCTTTGAAGGGCTTGATGCCGTATGACATTCGACACTGTTGGCTGATGCGACGAACTCTTACTTGGCGGAGCCATCCAATGGTGTATGATTTTGGGTGTGGCATTGTCGACAGGGCCAGCTACTTGACGACCTCTACTGATATGAGGTTCTTCTATCTACCGCTATCGATGATTAAGTGCAGCGGGGTGCCTTTTACCCACATTTGTGAATGGAAGAGGTGCTCTCCGTATTATGGCTTGTCTTGTTCACTAGGCCGGAGCTTGGTGGTAGAAACGATGACATTGGGTTCCACATAAATTATCTGTATTCCCCTTTCTAGTTCTAGCTCAGAGTAAGAACCCACATCTAATTCAGAGGCTTTAACTTTGGCCACCAATGCCTACTTTGAGCGGCAATGAACAGTGTTATGCCAAGGGCTCTTATGGAAGTCGCACCACTTCCCTATATATTTATTTTTATTTTCGGTGTCCTTCTTTTCTTGCGGCTTGGAATGGTTGTACTGATACTATCCATATTTTCTCTGTCCTTTTCTATGTGGGTTGGGGCCACCCTTTCCTAGATTTTTTTGTGAGGGGTTCCCAGGCCCAAATTTCCGTGTCTTTTGTTTGATCCTTTGCTCGATTTTGAAGGCATATCGTTAGGCCACACCCAAGGATGAGATGTACAGAAATTACATTTCGGTTGGGATGTATCTATGTAGAGCACCATGATACTTGAGCACAAGATGTCACTCCAAGTCTTTGATACCCATCTTGATGCGCAAGGTATGGAATATATTTGTGAAATTTGGCATTGCTTGGTCTCTTGCTTGCCGCAGTGTGGTCCATTTGGTATACAAGTCGTCATAACTTCCAAAAGGGAGTATTTTTCTTTAATAGCATCCCTGAAGGATTCCCAGGTGGCCATGAATATAAATAATGAGGGTTCCTTTATTTCCTTTTTCTCCCAGAAAGTTTCCCACCAATATTTGACACAGGGAACGGCTTTGAGGAGCACAAAAGTATTCTTTTCTCTATTCGAAAAGTTATGGATAGAAAAATACCCTTCTATTAGATTCAACCACTTGTCTACAACATCTGTGTCTATCTAATGTTCAAATATAGGAATATTGAAGTTTATTTGTACCTTGAAGGGGGCAGTGCCTCCACTCGAAGAAGATGCATTTCCTATTGGTAGCCGCCAAGGATTTGTGCAAAACTATCCATCATCTCGTTCCTTTGTTGCATGAGGGATTCCTCAATCAATAGTTTGAAAGGATATCCTATCCCATCATATTTATTTTCTCCTGCCATGAGGGGTCGCTTGGGCATGTGAGAGATTTTGTCCTCAAGATAAACAATCTCGAGACCCAACTCTTTGTACTCTAACCTCGTTGGGGACATGCATTAAGACGACAAGGAGCAGACCGCTCTGATACCACTGATCCAGATTTTATGAGAAGAATGCAATTACTACATATTATTAACAGGTGATTAACACAAAATAACAGAGATACCGTAAAATTGGTGTTCTATTCAATAAAGAAATAAGCTGAAACTGTAAAATGCAGCGGAAACAAGTTTGCTCGAATGGTGGCGGCTTATCTTTGAGAAGAGATGTGAAGGTTGCGCTCATTTGCAAGAAGATGATTACAATGAGGATCTGAAGGCCTTTTTATAATAAACAGGAATTCCAAAACCCCTAGACATCCAAAAACCTAACCCTAGGAGATGAAGCGCCAAAAGTCATGTAGGCCCCATTTGGGTAAGTTAGTACATCTCGTAACTTTTGCATACGATCTCCGTTTTAGGCGTATGATAGCCCGTTGGAAAGGTATCTTCGAGGAGATTCATTTTGGGGTAATATCGAAGTAAATAATATATTTCTCCCTATTTTTCCAAAAAACATCATTTAGGGCCTCAAATCGACCCCCAAAATGAAAAACTGCTAAAAATAGTAAATTACCAAAATTGCCAGAAAACTATTTTGAGCCAGTTGGAAAAGGTGGGTGGCCACCAATATCCACCTAGATCACCAGAGGATTAATAGGACAAGGCCTATCTCCAGTCATAGTCAACACGAATTCTCCTGCCTCTATTCTTCTTAACTTAGAGAGAAAATAATATCTGTGATGGAGATCATCCCAGGGTCCGTCTGGACCAATCAATGCCTCTATAATTGCATCGTTAGAGGGCATGAGAAAGTCTAAAGAATCAGTAGTAGAAATGGAATATTGAGCCCAAATATGCTCGAGAACTAGATCTAACTCTTGTGTAGGAGTCGAATCAGGGTCGAATGAAGCTTGCTGGACAATAGAGTACGCAACTTCTACCACAGACAAGGGCATGGCCATGCCATGATGCCCTGTCCCCTCCATAGTGGTTGATGGGGAATGAAGAGTCCACAGATCATTAAAGTAAGTCATTCAAAACGACGACACTTAAAATATTTCAGCCTTAGGATGGTCAGGAACAACCGATATGTACTTGATATCATTGGAAGGAAGTGGGTAATTAAAAGTACCCATCAAAGGTGGGAAAAAACCAACCCCTACGTTGACGATGCCAGGCTGAGGGTTATCAATCATCGAGACCGTGGATGCCCCCGATGAAGGGTCAGGTCTGGGGAAGGATAACTAATCAATGGTTACGATTCGACCCTCGTGTGGAAACAATAAGACCTGAAAAACTGTGGCAACCACTGCATGCATAGCACATGTATAACTCCTTCCTAACAATAGGTTGTAGTCGAGAGGCGCATCGACCACTTCAACTTCAACGAACACAGTTTTCTCTCTGAACTGCACAAGGAAAGAAGGGATGATTCCACGTGGTCTGAAAGAATGACCGTCAAAAGAAGTAATCAAAGTAGGTGATAGAGACAAAACGGGTTGGCCAATGGCCTTCCAACACACCAAAAAAATCACGCATGTCAAGGCACCCACATCAACCACCGTTTGGAAAATATTCCAGGTAAACGTTTTCATGGTGTAAGCCACTACTATCTGAAATGAAACGTGGTATGGGAGATGAGGTTTTAAGTCGGTTGTATCAAGCATGATTTTTCCCAGATTACAAGTCTCAGCAGATCCTAAGGCAGCTAACATAGCCTTTCTCTGCGAAGGGTAGCTCTGGAGGACCTACAAAGCAGACATCGCGCAAGGGGTTTGTGACAAATCCTCCACCACAGAGTAGTTCTGGGTGGCCCTCACGTTTGGATTATGAAAATCTCTCTTGAATGCCCCTTTCAGGATGTGTGTCATTGTTTCTCCCATCGGCTTCTTAATATGGAGAGGAACTGACGGTTTTTCAACTTGTTTACCCTTTTCAACAGTGTTTGGCATTCCGTAATCGTGTGTCCTAGTTGCTATGTAAGCATCACCTTTCATCATATAAATGTTCATGGATGGGGGATTACTAGAAGATGAAGGTGGTCCTTGACTGCCCCCATCTACAATTGAAGAGTTTTGAGTCAAATTTTTCCCATTTGGAAATGGGTTCATTAACACAACAGGATGTTGCCATGCTAATAACTTCTGGGCCTCCACAAGCCAAGGGCACAAGTGAATCGGATGGTCTTCCGTGTAATGTCCCCACTTTGGGACATCATCATAGTGCAAAGATTTATGATGACCAGAGTAGCCAGATGGATGTTATAGCGAGTATAGGGGTATTTGAGAGGCATTGTGGGATCTAGCTTGCATTGATGATCATATTCCATCATTATGAGCCATTCCGCATAGGTTGGCTTTGGTTTCGTTGCATTCCAATGATTTCCATGATTTTTACTATTTTGAGCTATAAGTCAATGGAATTCACTGTAGAGGTCATTTTGGGCACATTACTTGGAGGAACCTCTCAGTGTATTAGCTCATTGGAATCGGGAGGAGAAACACTATAGGATGGGATGGCTAGAAGTGACTTTCAGTGGCCAGGGAAGCCACACGGAGAGATAAGGAGATTTTCAAAGGTAAAAGGGTTAATTGATTAATTAAAGTGATTTAATTAATTAATTAAATATTAATAAAATGAAAGTCACTTTGGAGGGACAAGGTGAGCCAAAAAGTATAAAGGAAAGGCAAGGGCCTCTTCTCATTCATTCATGTATGTTTATCTTTTGATTTCTGGCTTCTAGCTAGTGAGCCCAACTTTGGGGGTTTTGAGGGTTTTGACTTAACAAACCCTAGAGGACGATTCGGTGGTGAAAGATTCCACCTAGCTTGTCCCAAGCTTGGTCTCGGAGCTGCAATATGCTCCCACACCATTCTAGTTCTAGATCTACTCAATTACAGAAGGATTCTACATCAGTTGCATGTGCAGATAGAGAGAGGGCGCACCAGTTGTGGGTTTCCAGCAAGAGGGGCACACCATTCATTGAGGGAGGATTTGTCCTAGCTGAGGAGAAGTGATTTCAGGAATTCCAGGTAGAGTCATCATCACTATCCTCTGAGGTAGAGTCACTATCACTAGCCTCTGTGATTTCAGGAATGATAGTGACTCTGGCACAGAGGCTAGTGATAGTGACTCTACCTCAGAGGATAGTGATGATGACTCTTGCATAGAGGCTAGTGATGCTTGCACGCTTGAGGAGGATGATGACCCTTGTGTAGTGGATAGACAGTTGGATGGACAGGACGATAGCACCAGTGTCTCAGTAGACATATCCCATACCCTTGACGTCTTTTCATCTCCGCAGAGTAGTGACACTAGTGAGGAGCCACATGTGTTTTCACCTACAGATGACCAACCTCCTATGGGGGCCGTGACACATCTGTCACCTGTTCAGACATCCATGATAGCCACGTCACATGAGGAGATCAGTGGCATGTCAGGTGTGATTGATGAGCCTTGTGTGAGGGATGCACACCATGGACAGGTAGACCCACAGATCCAGGAGGAGGTACAGGACGTACCGACAGTTGACCTTACACCTGCAGATCAGCTCGAGGGGATGGAGTCACAGCTATTGGCGACTCCATTGGTTGAGTAGATTGCAGAGGCTGATAGGTGGATGGATCACTTACTTCCAGGATTAGATTGCATGGAGGAGGATGCACTCTTTAGCAGTCAAGATGACCATAGCACGAGTTTGGATACATCTATATGGGATCCAGGTGCAGATGATAGTAGCAGGTTGAGTGCACAGGAGGATACAGCTGCTCACACCGGATACAGTATGTTTCAGAGGGAGCTAGTAGTTGAGGATAATGTGCAGTTACGTATGGATAGGGATTATCTACTGAGGGTTAGTGATATGTATCATGAGTCTCTGAGGGAGAAGGAGCTAGAGATGGACCGACTCACTCAGGAGTTGGAGAGCACTCGAGGATTCTTGAGAGGCACACAGACAACCCTTCAAGAATTCGGGTCTAGATCAGATGTCCTTCTTGAGGAGATCCATCAGAGATCCACTTCATCTATCCTGGTGGACACTCTGATATATCCTTCGGTCACATGGTTAGAGGATGTTGGTGGTCTAGAAGAGGAGCACCAATTGATGGAGGACACTTCCATTTGTGTTCTGAGAGAGGGTGAACTTCCGGTAGAGATTGATCCAGCCGTACACCCAGGATCTGTGATGCAACATGAGTTTGCGAGTGATGACAGGTGTATGTCTGAGCATACAGTGATGAGTGATAGCTCACAGAGACATGATGAGATGTATGCTGGGATTCAGAGGGGTATAGTGCCTGGCAGGGAGGAGACACACCTAGGGGAGCATGCAGATGACACTCCTTTGCAGTAGCACCTAGTTATGAGAGATCACCTTCACCATATCAGTAGTTGCATGGGAGATGAGAGATGGAGGTTGATTGAGAAGAAGTTGGAGGAGTTACTTCCATTTGTACTGGATGGTTGGGATTCAGTGGTGTCCATAGGAGAGTATTTATCATGGATACCGATGGATGAGCTTCTGGTCGAATCCTTGGGATTGACCCAAGCATGTGACGCCTTCCCGTCCTACAGTCAACTACAAATATGCCTATTGTCCTTCTTCAACACATTTACCATTGACATCAACATGAAGAGGATAACAGATGAGCACAGAGGGCTTCTGACAGTGATTAGTCTCACACATGAGTAGTTAGAGGAGATTGGAAGTGAGAAACTTCCAAGCTTGCCATGGGACCCAGGAGTCCATTTTGTTAGCACGATGCTCATGTTGAACCAGGTTGCAGCAGAGAGCCACACACTCCACCTTGGTTTGGTTTGGAGTGGGTCTGCAGGTACTTGTCCTATGGGGCGAGACCCTTCCTTCCGTGTCATCATCATGATGGGGCATGGATATGTTTGGATATGTACTTCTTCTACAGAGATACCTTTACAGATGCAGTTTCTGGGCAGCAGGTTCAATGGTCACAAGTATTTTAGCTTGAGGATTCAGGTGAGGAGGATCCAACATGTATGCAGGGGATAGGCAGTCATGGTTAGAGTAGTGCAGTGTCGGCATGAGGATCTTTGACAGAGGTTAGCATGGGACACAGGGATTGCAGGATTGAGCAGTTCATTGACCGACAGGGGAGAGTGGACCATTGCAGGGGAAAGTTATTCTAACTTTCCATTGAGCTTCAGTGTTGAGAGGAGCACACCGCTTGCGGGTGTCTCATGGAGGTCTTGCAGTACCTCATTCTAGAATCAACATGTGCAGTTAATGGAGGCCGTGTGGATATTGGTAGAGATTTGGAGGATGTACTCATTTTGAGATGAGGCCATGTGTCATGTGCAGGAGGTTCACAGGGTTGATATCTTTTAGGACTATGCTTCGCAGAGTATTGCAGTTCACTTCCTGATATGGGATCCAGGGGGTGGAGTGTACTATTGTTCATATTTGGATGGGTTCGGCTATGTATCCAACAGGTGGACATGGGATCCTGGCATTTTATTTGAGATTATTTGGTTATTGCTTGAGGACAAGCAATTTTCTAGCAGAGAGGACTGTAATGTCCCCACTTTGGGACATCATCATAGTGCAAAGATTTATGATGACCAGAGTAGCCAGATGGATGTTATAGTGAGTACAGAGGTATTTGAGAGGCATTGTGGGGACCATCTTGCATTTATGATCATATTCCATCATAATGATCCATTCCACACAGGTTGGCTTTGGTTTCGTTGCATTCTGACGATTTCCATGATTTTGACTATTTTGAGCTATAAGTCAATGGAATTCACTGAAGAGGTCATTTTGGGCACATTACTTGGAGGAAACTCTCAGTGTAATAGCTCATTGGAATCGGGAGGAGAAACACTATAGGATGGGATGGCTAGAAGTGACTTTCAGTGGCCAGCAAAGCCACAAGGAGAGATAAGAAGCTTTTCAAAGGTAAAAAGGTTAATTAATTAATTAAAGTGATTTAATTAATTAATAAAATATTAATAAAATGAAAGTCACTTTGGAGGGACAAGGTGAGCCAAAAAGTATAAAGGAAAGGCAAGGGCCTCTTCTCATTCATTCATGTGTGTTTATCTTTTGATTTCTGGCTTCTAGCTAGTGAGCCCAACTTTGGGGGTTTTGAGGGTTTTGACTTAACAAACCCTAGAGGACGATTCGGTGGTGAAAGATTCCACCTAGCTTGTCCCAACCTTGGTCTCGGAGCTGCAATACGCTCCCACACCATTCTAGTTCCATATCTACTCAGTTATAGGAGGATTCTACATCAGTTGCATGTGAAGATAGAGAGAGGGCGCACCAATTGTGGGTTTCCAGCAAGAGGGGCACACCATTCATTGAAGGAGGATTCATCCTAGCTGAGGAGAAGTGATTTCGGGAATTCCAGGTATTGGGTTTTCTTTGTAGGTGTCTTGACATCATTCTTGGTGTTTTTCTGGAGTCTTTCAGTGGAGGATTGATTTGTATTGAGAGTGGGACATTTTCCCAAGAAGAGGGCGCACCATTATTTGGAGGGTAGCTAGATCTAAGGATCTAGAAGGTATTGGAGGATTTGAGCACTTGGGTTCTCATTTCAGCATCTTGATCTATCACTGTGGAGAGTTTCATAGCATTTGGAGGCCTCTTTCATCAGGGCCGAATTATTGAGGGCTTCAGTCCCCACTTGGAGCGTGGCACTCTCTAGTTGGAGGGTTTGACATTCAGATCTGCTTGGTACTGGTATTCATTACTTATCCAGCCTTTAGAGGCTTCTTTTGTATTGATGGGAGAATTTTGTAGCAGCTCATATCTATTGTTTGTACGACCATCTGAGGTTTATGCCAGATCGACCATCTATTGTATTGATCCTACATTGCTTATAATAAAAGGGTGAGATCTTTGCTTGTGCTTCTATATGTTGAATGTATGATGATCTTCATGTGTTGAATGAATCTTGTATGCACTTAATAACTCAATAAACACCTGCACATCGACAAATCAGTGGTAGTTAGTGATTCCAAGCCAGAATTTAGCTTGGGATCATTACATTTCATGTAAAGGTTACTCAAATACTTCTACTTTATTTTCTCTATGTTTTCTCCGCCAACATTGTTGGTGGGTTTCTTATCCTCCTTACCCTTCTTGTTTCACTATTTTTTCTTTTCGTTATGCTTCTAGTTGGCCTTCGGGTTCGTCTACTACACACTGTGTACGTCCGACATTTGAGTAGTGGGAGCATCCAAACTAGAGGTTTGGCTGGCCACTGTCTATTGTATCGACAATTGTTGAAATTTATTCGATAACTGATCAGTGGAATTTTCTTGTGCTGAAGAAAATATACCATTGACATGTGGTCCAGACTTTTGTCTGGCCTTGTCAAGGATAGACCTCTATGTATCTCACAAAAATTTGTAGAGTAAGCCAGACTGAGAGTATATCAGTTCAAGCTGTTGAGATCTCATTATCACCTCTTCCTCAGAAAACACTCCTGATGTTGCAACGTCCTTGGATAACTGAGGTACCAAAGACTTAAGGAACCACTCCAGCAGGAAAGCCGGTGGGACTGGTACTTTTATCAAACTCTTCCGACGCTGCCACTCTCGGATGTGATCCGAGATATGGTCAGATTCTGTTTGCTCAAAGTTGGCCAATAGTTCGGTTCCGGCATCGTATCTCACAGGTATTTGGAAATGGTTTAGGAAAACCATCACCAATTCTCCAAAACTAGAGTATCTTGAGCGGTTGATCTCGATGTACCATTTCGCGACACTCTCGGTAAGAGTGCGTTGAAACAGATGCAACTGTATGGAGTCGTCTCTCAATGAGTACGATGAGCACCATAGGTGAAAGGTGGTCACATGATCACCTGGATCTTTGTTAGGATTACCTTCGAACTTCAGAATGTCTGAGGGAAACTTCATCGGCATTGGAGGCCAACGCGGATCGTGACAAATTTGGTCGTTTAACAATCTTGACAAGTATGGAAAATGCAGCGTTTCTAGAAATGGTAGCTTAGGCTATTGACTATGTACAGGGAAAAAGGAGCCTGGAGTTTGATTGGCACCAGGTTGCTAGTAAAAGTTAGGCTCTTGACTAGGGTTTTCGTAAATACCATGGCCTTGGCCAGCGAATAGATACTGTGTTTGTTGGGAACTCATCAGTTGATTCCCATAGTTGAAAGTTGATGGTTGGTAAGGGATTTCTCCTTGTGTAGTGTTCTGAATATTCTAGAAAGGGTTTCCCCCTTTTGATCCGATGGGCATAGGTATTGAGCCTTGCATGGGGTTCCATTGACCATGGAATGGGTTGCCCCTAGTCAACATCCCTGATGAGGGAAATTCTCCCTACCATAGATTCCAGAGTCCTTTTGAGGAGAAGACTTCTGTGTGTGCCCCTTGTGTAGGAATAGTACCTTGCACAAGAGTTTGTTGTCCAAAACCAAGGTTGCCCCTGACCAAGATGAAAAATGATGAGAAATCATTGTTACCAAACACTTCAAACAAAGAGAATGACAAAGAACCCATCTACGTGGTGTTGGAAGAAGGTACTTGACTACATACTCTGAACAAGATGTAGTTCATGTTTGACCAGACGAGCTATTGGGGAGTACCGCCGAGCGAGGGGGATGAAGGAGGTATATGACCCCCACCATAAGGGAAAGTGTTATAGGGGGCTGAGGTCCCCCCCATAGACCCTTTCAAAGGAGCGTTTGAGCTCCCTGCCCCCAGACCCATGGTTTGTAGGGTGAAGTAGGTGAGGACAAAGTTCGTATCAAAGTCAAGCATCCCGTATGAAAATGGAGGACCTGTCGCACTCTGTGTTAATGGTGCAGTGATCACTGCCATAGACGGATTCAGATCGCTGCCCGAAGTAGAGGCGGTCAATACCATAATGGTCCAAACTGACAAAGGTGGGTTAGGAGGCGAAACGACCCCAGTGGTGGCAACCGTAGAGGGCGTATGAGGATTCCCTGATGAAGTAGCCACATTTTCTTCCATCACTACTTGGAGGAATATCTGACGCTCGTGATGTGTTATCCTTGGGGGGGAAAGCTGTATCAAAAGTGGCACTGACAAGTTAGTGATCGAAGGGTTATACGGACCGAGAGATTCCTCTCCAAGGTCAGAAATGGTTAGTTCCTCTGGATACGAGTGTTATCCTCTCAGAGTTGGATCATGTACAGTTTCTTGTGGCCTGTTTGCCTCAAATGACCCTTGTTGGTCAAGTCTTCGCCCTAACGGTGGCGGTGGTGGCTCCAAATTAACCAGCGACAGGCCTTGAAGCCTTCATGACTGACGAAGCTCTTGATATTCCACCGTGTGAGAATATCAATGAAACAGTAAGGATTTTTCTAACGTTGAAGACCAAGCACACATTAGAAAATTTCCTATGAGACAAATCAAGCAAACCACTAACTAGTTGGAAGAACAGTTACACCAGCCAACACTAGAGAAACTTACTAGTGCAAGTGCAACTTGAACATGGAATAACCCTCCGTGTATACTCTGCAAAGCATGGCCCGACATCTTCCCTAGGTACTGTGGTATACCCCTACATTCACCTGTGTAAGTCCCTAAAATAAAGGCAATTAGGTTTCTAGATCGCGAACAGTCACCAGGCAGGTATAATCGATAGTCGGGTGGAACACAATGAGCAGGGTATCAAACCTGAAACCTATCGAGGGTATCAAAAGAAAGTGGTCTAGGAGACATCTGAGGACCTCGAACAGATTCAATATCCACGAAGCTCTGTGCCAAATGCGATCGACAGAATCCCACAACAAGTCCTCTATATGCGTTCCCTACTATGCTTGGTCTGACTTTGGAGGGGTTATCTCCGCTACCTTTCCGCACGCGACCTCATGTTTAGCCCCTGTGTTAGAGGGGGGTCCCAGATAAATTTCACGTTTACTGAAATTTTTACACTCCCTAGCACTAAATCCTATGTTTGTTTGTAAGCCTTGAAGAGTTTCCTCTCCAACCTAAATCAAGGCTCTAGCCTAGACTAGTTGATGGACCCTAAAAACATAAAGTCTAGTAAATTTTAATTTAGCTTTAATTTTAAGTGGCTTGTTTTAAGTCAAGGAAATGACAATGAAACTAGTGGTGTGTTTTAAGAGGTGAAAGAGAAGAGCATTAAATGAAACTGAAAGCAAAACTACTTTTTAAGAAATAAAGATTTGCAATTTTAACTCTTTATCCAACTTTTCGTAACTACTTTTTCTAAGATCTTTTAAAGGAAAAAATAAAACAAGATTTTTCTTGACTATGAGCTACTTAATGTTCTAATCATTCAGTAAAGAACCTAAGAAAAACACTCTTTTTTTCCTGACAAGCAATATAACTAACCTATCTAGTCAACCAAACTAAGAAAGGAAATATTTTTCTATTTTTTTTTTTATGCTTCAAACAAGAAACTTGAAATAAATTCTTTTTATTTTTCTTTAGAGAAATCAAAAGGGGAAAAAGTGAAGACAAGACAAGACCAAAAACTGACTTTTGGCCCACTACGGATCACAGGGAGTCACTGACGATACCAAAAAGGCTGATCAGAAAAGACTCACAGACTCGTCTAAAACCCTTTCAAAGAAAACACAAGAAATCTTTAAGAGATAAGCAAACTGATGTCAAACCCAGGCTAAATACTGTAGCAACAGAAACCAGTACTAGATCAAGAAACCCCTAAGAAGTATGACTTCAATCAGGGAATAGGTTGACTGCCTCTTCTTCTAGAAAAAATTTCTTGACACAGGCACAATAATAAAACTTAAGAATCCCGTGTATGTACGTGGGCTGTCTAGGTCTTGCGGCTCATGTTAGAAAGATGCAAGCAGTGCTAGATATTATTAAATATCAAGAAGTACATCTTCAAAACACCTTTTAGGATACTATTGGGCCATATAGTATGCAAGCAAGGTTTGCTAGTAGATCCTGCCAAGATTGTAGTAATTGTTAACTTGCCACCACCAAAAACAGTTCTTCAATTGAGAGAGACATTGTGACATGCAGGATACTACAGGAAATTTATAAAGGGGTATGCGTAGATCAATGCACCAATGGAGAAATTTCTAAGGGAAGACACAAAGTTCCAGTAGAATGAGGACTGCCAACATGGTTTGGATACCCTGAAAGAGAAGATGGTAACCGCACCAATACTAGTATTCCCAGATTGGGAAAAGACATTCCACGTACATGTAGATGAATCTACCATAGCACTTGGATCTATTTTGGTGCATCTAGGAGTAGGAGAATTGGACCATACTATAGCATTTTCTAGCAGAAAACTGTCAAAATCGGAGCAGAACTACAACACCACAGAGAGGGAAGGCTTAGCTATGGTCTATGTGCTTCAGAAATTGAGGCATTATTTATTGAGGAAACATTTCAAGATGTTCATAGATCATTCCACGCTCAAATAACTCGTCAACAAGCCAGTGTTGGGGGGGAGAATTTGTAGATGGTTATTGTTGTTTCAATAATTTGACTTTGAAGTGATATTCAAACTAGGAAAGTTGAATGCAGGACCTGATCACCTGTCAAGGATCACTAACAGAGAGGAACCCATGAATCTAGAGGACAACTTTCTCGACCCACAATTATTTTCAGTCCAGATAGCTGATGAATACTTCACAGACATGATACAATACTTGAGTATAGGGACCGTGCCATAGGAATACAACACTGCACAAAATAAAAATCTGGTAGTCAAGGCTACAGACTATCACTTAATTACAGGACACTTATACAAAATGGGTGAAGATAACATCTTGAGAAGATGTGTGATAGAACATGAAAGACCAAGGATCTTAGTAGAAGCCCACGAGGGAATAGCAGGAGGAAATTATGCAAGGAAAGAGACCGCACATGATTTATTGTGCGTAGTAATATGGTGGTCGACCATGCACAGAGACTCAAAGGACTACTACCTGAAATGTGATGTATGTCGGAGGGTTGGTAAAAATAATATAAGGGACAATATGCCCTTGCAACCAAAAGTAACTTTGTAGGTATTTCACAAATGAGCAATAGACTTTGTGGGACCAATTAACCTGATGCAACCCCCCTACCCTCTTGGGGTTCTGCGACCTCTCAGTCTAGGATATCTATTTCCTTTAGGTTGGATTGACCCTTTGGGCTCCTGTTTGAACCAAAAAAAATTATACACAAGCCCCTTTTCTCCTTTAGTCCCAAGTCCTATGATACCCGCACCCTCTGTCTATGCGCTCTTCAATTTGCAGGCGCTAGCTCCTTTTCACTAGCCCCTTCCTACATAAGCCCCTGGGCTATGAACTTGCAAAAATGTGTGATTGTGGGTGTGGGAAAGAGTGGTTTTGGACCAACCTACTTTTCACCCCACAATTCACCTCCAGCTGCCATGTATCTCTTTGTTAGAACCATGGCTCCAATTGCAGCCCACTCAAGGAAAATTAACTTTTGAGCATGTCCTGGCCCCACAATCCTTCTTGACCATCGATCTCCAATACCTTGGTGATGATCCACGATCAACGAGTGCTATTTATCCTCCCTTTCCTCCTTCCATCTCGATCCAAAATATCCACGATCTGTCGACATGTAGCTCCCTTCTAAATCAATGACTACGGTTGATTCTGGCTTTCTGGCCTTCGGTAGTTTCAATTATCAAACCTTGCTCTTCCCTCTATGACAATATTCCAAAGTGGAAGAACTGTTGACACCTCTCCTTTTAAATAGGTCCCAGGATCTCCTCTGTGATTCTGGACTTCGGGAATCTCATTTCTCAAACTCTCGTTTCTTTCAGAGATATTTGTCCAAAATGGCAGATCGTTTGCCACACGTCCTCTTCAAACGATGCTTCAACTCTCACTTCGGGACTTTGGCCTCCTCGATCAAATCAACGACCCTTCAACTTCCTCCTCGATCAATGATCGATACCTTCTCTGGGTCTTCAGACCTTTCCCCCTCTTCTTTCCTCCATAGTTCTAGATCTGGAACCACATGTCCTCCTTCAAATCAATGGTTGTCTTCATTTCGAGACTTTAGCCTTTGAGGTTCTCAAAATTCAACAAATACAAAAATCCAGAGTGAATCCTTCCGGAGCGTCGGATCCTCTGACACTTGTCCTTCTCTGATCCAACAACTATCCAATGGAGTGAATCTCTATCCTCCACATGTTTCCTTGTAGATCAAGGATCCACGTTCCTTCTTTCAAATCAATGACCCTTAGACATTTTGGTCTTTGGCACTTCGGGACATTTTGAAACACAACTTCAAAAAAACCCTGGAGTACAATCCTCCAAAGTTCACGATATGGTGACACCTGTCCAACCCAGATCAACGGCTCCCAACTACTTCGGCTGTTCAGACTTTGGAGTTTTCAAATTCTCATCCTTCGCATTCTCCCATAGTGTTTTCTCCTAGAGTTCATGATCTATCACCACGTGCCCTACTAGATATGACGGTCTAGATTCCTCTTCGGATCTTCAACGTTTCTTTTCTCACTCTCCTCCGAATGATTTCAATCGAAATCAACAATCTATTGACATGTACCCTCCTACACGATCAACAGTCATAAGTGGCTTCGACACTTCGAGCTTTGACAGTCTCAATTCTCGACTGAAATCCCACTACCATTTACCCGGAGCTCGCGATCTGTTGACAAGTGGCCCCTTGCATATTGATGAATCTTGACTCTTCGACACTTCAACTCTTCTGATCTTCAACACTTCAGGCTTCAGGAGTTTCAAACTCCTATGCACTCATTTCTCTCGGAGTGATTTCACCTGAAATACACGGTCTTCCTCCACGTGTCCTCCACAGCGAATGATAATGTTTTAATTCAGCCTTCGGGGCTTCGTGAATTTGTCACTCTCTGCAGTTGAGTTTTCCCTAAAGTGAGATTTCTCGAAATCTCAGATCTTTTGACAGACATCTCTCGGCAACTAACAACCAAGATTTGTTTTGGCTATTTCACCTCCTCCTTGTCCAAAAACTTCCGTAGCTGTGGATATTGCATCACCTGTCCTCCTTGATGATGGACGGTCCCAAATTACTTCGGGACTTCAAAACTTCAGAAAATCCATTCTCCACTGCACTTAAAGGAATTATCGTTCGTGCACTTTACCTTGATTGGACGATTGTTGTCCTTTGCACTCAGATCCGACGGATGGGATTTGTTCCTCTCCTCTGCGCTTCCTCTATTTTCTAGACACTGATATAATGGTCCAAGATTCTCCCCACAACCGATCAGATGGTTACTTTCGATCCTCCTCTTGATATTTTGACTTCTTCCTCCTTGGAATATCTTGTCAGTGTTCAAAGGATTTGACCTTTGAACTTTCTGCTACGAACTCGACTATCTTGGTCTCTCTTGCGCTCTTGAACGTGTTGTCTCTTCTGAGCTTTAAGACTTAGAATAAGTCCATCATCCACACAATCCTTGTGTTATTCCTTCTGAGCTTGATCTCCTAGAATATTTTGATCTCCCACGCACTCCTTGTGTTTCTGGGATTTCCTCGAACTTAGATCCGAAGGATTTCTTGAAAATAAATTCTTCTCACCCTCCTGGCATTCTCCTTGCTCGATGCACACCTTGCAGAGCTTCTCCTTACATATTGTTCAGTAAATCTGTCTCTTTACGAATTCAATACAGAGTTATTTCTGTTCACTCCTTGCACTTCTGCTGATGAAGGTTCAACTCTATCTCTCCTGAGCTTCTCTGATTTTAACTCACCTCTATCAATGCACTCCTTGCGGCAAATGTGCGCTCCTTGCACTCGAAACTCAAAGATGAGAAACAATTGAAAATTATACAATACTTCACTAGTTCATGTATTCAAACCATGAAATACATAAACACATAATAATGAACACAAATACATAAACAAACTGTATGCAGGAAAAATGACTTTTCTATTATCTTTGTGTGTCTATACATATGTTTAAAAAAACTGGACTACAACAGAGTCTCAGTTCTCTCAAGAACCCCTAACCTAAATATACTCTGAGTTCTGCTTCTAAGACCTCTATCCTTCAAATATCTCTCCTAAGTCTCCTTTTACAAAAGAGGGCTCTATGAGATTATTCTCTCCACCGCCTTAGTGCCATCACTATCTTAGTTAAGATACCATACTCCTATGACTTCATTACATTGAATGATTATCCAGACTTGACTATGATCTAGGCCTGCTTACACTCAACCATTGAAGGTGACCCTATCCACTACCTGTACAAAGGCATGGCTTGGTTCTTATGAACTTCCAATGCAAATCCCCATAGGATCATATTTTGAATTTAAAAATGGGAGGGTCAATGCCTCTCCCTTTCTCCATTTCGTGCCTATGTGTTGGCTTGCTGGCATATTTTTTGACGTGGAGGGATGCTCCTGCATCATACTCCACTGGTGGGAAAATCATGAGCTCCTGCTCATGAGTTCCTCTTCTCCAGTGTTGAAATCCTTTTGGATCCCAAATGTTTCCTTGGAGTTCTCCTCCTTCTCCTATCTAGCTATGTTGTTGTTGCTGTTGCTTCTTCTTTTTCTTCTTCCCTGCTGCTATTGTAGGTTCTCCCTTGTTTATCTTCCCTTTGCTGATTGCTTCTGATGACCTCAACATCAACCTTCTTATTTCCTCTATCACTCTGTCTAGCTGCTCCAATGGATGGCTCTTCTTATGTAGTCTTCTTGATTGCAAGTCTTCCTTACCAGTGGGTAGATCATCTTGATCCCCCATGTCATCTTCTTTTTCGGTGGCAATAGTTTTCCATTCTGCTACAAACTCTAGTTTTGCAGTCTCAACACTGAGTTGTTTCTCAACTTCCTTCTCTGACAAATTACATTTTTTCAACTCCTCTTGTGTTGGTTCAAGTCCAACTTCTTCCAGTTGTTCCTCAGGATGGTATGCTACTCCATCTGTCTCCAACTTAGCCTATTGGATGTGAAATATTTTCACCATTACTCTTCTCTCTAGGGTTTCCAATTCTTCATATAGTTCAACAAAATCCATGCGGTCTGCTTCCTCTTCTTCTACAAGCTCCAATGCTGTAGTCATCTCCTTTTCAGCTTCCTGACTTAAAATTGTGAGCAATTCTGCTGAATGCTATTCTCCTTCTGCTGGAGTAGACATTAGTGTCTGCTCCATTTCTTCCTCTTTGACCGTTTTTGCTGGCTGTCTTTCTTCTTCTATTTCACTTTCATCATGTGCACTGGCCTCTACTTGGTTGTTTGGTAGGAATGTTTTGATCCCTCCAATAATCAGAATGCTCCTATGATCCTCCTCCTGGATGGTGAAAGTATTTAACTTCTCATAATATTCACTCACAGGGTCTGCAAATCCACATGAATATTCATCCATAAACACTCCTTGCTGACATGAACTCACTTCTGAGCTCCTAAGACTTTCAGACAGTATCCTCTCTTTCCCCCTACCCACCTGGAAATTTGGGACTTCTCTTCTGCCCACCTAGCAGTCTATGAGATCAACCGATCCCATCTCATTTCCCACCTGGCAATTTGAAATTTCAAAAATGCTCCCCTGACAGTATATAATACCTTCCTCTGATCTCTTTCCATTTTGCACATGGCAACTTGAAAGTCCATTTCTGCCCACCTAGTAGTTTATAATATCTTTATCTGATCTCACCTCCTCCTCATCACTGAAGTGTATCCCAATTTCTAGGTCACAGATGTGAATCAATTCCTCCTCTGTGTCACTAAGGTTTTCTAATTCCCTCAACCACCTTCTCAACTCTTGTTGCTGCTTTCTGCCCAACAACTTTTGAACTTTCCATTTTTCCTTCCTTTTTAGAAGACATTCATACCTCCAATGTACCTTTGCCTCTCGCTGCATCCTCAATGCTAGTTGTTCCATCCTTGCTCTTATCTCATTGATCTCCAGATCCATCTCTGGATTGCATTTCTTCTTGCGGCCTTCACTTCGACCATGACCATGGCCTTCAATAGCCATTTTTACTTTCTACCCGCCCTCCTGGCAAGCCTATGGGTCACTCTACATCCGAGAGCATATCCATATTCTCTCATAGCTCACCTAGTTGCTTAAATTTTTGCTACTGCACACATGAAACAACCTTCTAACAGAGCATCATTACCCTGTTTCCTCCTTTCACCTACTGTCTACAGGAGAAATCAAATTCTGACACCACCCTAACGTAATCATGCTATTTCTTCTTTAATGTCTTCTGCCTCTTTCTCTTTCGCCTGAAATCTGCAGAGAAATATCTAAGCTCTGATACCACCTGGTATCAGAGTATCTCCTATCACCATCTCACCTTTTTCTTGCTTTCTGCAAGAAAAATTATGGCTGTAATACCACCTGATGTAACCCCCATACCCTCCTAAGGTTCTACAACCTCCCAGTCTAGGATCTTTCTTTCCTCTAGGTCAACCCTTCAGGCTCCTAATTGAACCCAAAACAATTACACACATGCCCCTTTTCTCCTTTAGGCGCAGGTCCTATTATACTCGCACCCTCTGTCTATGCGCTTTGGGCGCTCTTTAATTTGCGGGCGCTAGCTCCTTTTCACTAGGCCCTTCCTACATACGCCCCTGGGCTATGAACTTGTGAAAATGTGTGGTTGTGGGCGTGGGAAAGAGTGGTTTTGGAAAAACCCACTTTTTTCCCCGTAATTCACCTTCAGCTACCACGTATCCCTTTATTAAAACCACAGTTCCAATTGCGGCCCACTCAAGGAAAATTAACTTCCGAGCATGTCCTGGCCCCGTAATCCTTCTCGACCGTCGATCTCCAATCCATTGGAGATGATCCATGATCAACGACTACTATTTATCCTCCCTTTCCATCTTCTTTACTCCTTCCACACTCGATCCTAGATCTCCATGATCTGTCGACACGTAGCTCCCTTCTAAATCAATGACTATGGCTGATTCCAGCTTTATGGACTTCGGGAGTTTCAATTCTCAAACCTTTCTTTTCCTTGTATGACAATCTTCCTAAGTGGAATATATTTTGACACCTGTCCCTTTAAATATGTGGCCAGGATCTCCTCCGTGAGTCTGGCCTTTGGGAATATCAGTTCTCAAACTCTCGTTTCTTCCGAAGAGATTTCTCCTAAATGAGAGATTGTCTGCCACGCATGCTCTTCAATCAACGGTTCATCTCCCGCTTCGAGACTTTATCCTCCTTGATTAGATCAACAACCCTTCAGCTCCCTCCTTGATCAATGATTGATATCTTCTCCAGGTCTTTGGACCTTTCCCCCTTTTCTTTCCTCCAGAGTTCTAGATCTGGTGCCACGTGTCCTCCTTCAAATCAATGGCTGTCGTCATTTCGAGACTTCGGCCTTCAGGGTTCTCAAACTTCAACAAATACAAAACTTTGGAGTGAATCCTTTCAGAGTGTTGGATCCTTTGAAACTTGTCTTTCTCTGATCCAATGACTATCCAATAGAGTGAATCTCCATCCTTCACGTGTTTCCTCACAGATCAATGATCCATGTTCCTTCTTTCGGATCAACGAACCTTATAAATTTCAGGCTTCGACACTTCCGGACATTCCGAAACACAACTTCACAAAAAAGTCAGAGTACGATCCTCCAAAGTACACAGTCTAGTGACACTTGTCCAACCCAGATCAATGGATCCTAGCTGCTTCGCTGTTCAAACTTTGATGTTTTCAAATTCTCATCCTTTGTGTTCTCCTACGTGCCCTGTTGGATCTGATGGTCCAGATTCCTCTTCGGCTCTTCGATGCTTCTTTGCTCACTCTCCTCTGAATTATTTCACACGGAATCAACAATCCGTTGACACCTAACCTCCTGCATGATCAATGGTCATAAGTGGCTTCGACACTTTGGGATTTGGCAGTCTTATTTCTCAACTGAAATCCCACTACCATTTACCCAGAGCTTGCGATCTATTGAAAAGTGCCCCCTTGCAGATCGACAAGTCTCAGCTCTTCGACGCTTCGACTCTTTTTCTCTTCAAACTCCTATGCACTCATTTCTCCTGGAGTGCTTTCAACCAAAATACACGATATTTCTCCATTTTTCCTCCACAATGAATGGCTATGATTTAATTTAGCCTTCGGGAGTTTGTCATGCTCTGCATTTGAGTTTTCCCCGAAATGAGATTTCCCAACATCTTAGATATTTTGACACGCGTCTCTCGGCAACCGACGACCAATATTTGTTTCAGTTGTTTCACCTCCTCCTTGTCCACAAATTTCCATAGTTGTGGATCTCATGCCACCTGTATTCCTTGATGATGGGCAGTCCCAAATTACTTTGGGACTTTGGCAAATCTATTCTTCGATGCACTTAAAGGAATTATCGTTCGTGCACTTTACCTTGATGAGACGGTTGCTATCCTTTGCGCTCAGATTCGACGGATGGGATTTGTTCCTCTCCTCTGCGCTTCCTCTATTCGCTGGACACTGATCTAATGGTTCAGGCTCCTCTCCACAACTGATCAAACGGTTATTGTCTCTCCTCCTCCTGATCTTTTGAATTCTTCCACCTTGGAATATTTTGTCAGTGTTCAAAGGCTTCGACCTTTGAACTTTCTGCTGCGAACCTGAGTATATGGGTCTCACTTTCTCCCTTGAATGCATTGTCTCTTCTGAGATTTAGGAATTAGAATAATTCCATCAATGATATAGGTGGATATCGATGGCCACCCACCTTTTCCAACTGACTCAAATCGGTTTTCTGGCAATTTTGGCAATTTCCTATTTTTAGCAGGTTTTAACTTTCGGGGTCATTTTGAGGGCCTAAATGAAGGTTTTTCGAGATATAGGTTCTCAATGATATTTGAAGGCATAATTGAGCCCCCAAAATGAATCTCCTCGATGATACCTTTCCAATGAGCTATCATACGCCTAAAATGAAGATCGTATGCAAAAGTTACGACCCCAGGAAGTTGATTTACTAACTTACCCAAATGGGGCCCACATGACTTTTGGCACTTCATCTCCTAGGGTTAGGTTTTTGGATGTCTATGGTTTTTGGCATTCTTGTTTATTGTAAAAGGCCCTTCAGAGCCTCATTTTAATAATATTCTTGCAAATGCGAGTAGTCATCACATCTCTTCTCAGAGATAAGCTGCCACCATTCTAGCGAGTCTTTCACTCTGTATTTTTACAGTCTTTGTACATTTCTTTCATTAATAGAAATCGTGTATTACTGTATCTCTGTGTTTATGGTTGAATCTCTGATATATTTCTATTATATTATTGGATATACGTGATACCTCTATGCATTTCTTTATTATATCTCTGCTTTCATTTCGTGCCGAAAATAATCCAGATCAATCACCCATGCACTCCTTGCGTTATCCCTTCTGAGCTTGATCTTCTCGAATATTTCGATCTCCCATGCACTCCTTGCGTTTCTAGGATTTCATCAAACTCAGATCCAAAGGATTTATTTAAAACAAATTCTTCTCACCCTCCTGGTGTTCTCCTTGATCTATGCACACCTTGTAGTGCTTCTCCTTATAGAGTTTTCAATAACTCTGTCTCTTTATGAACTCAACACAAAGTTATTTCTGTGCACTCCTTGCACTTCTGCTGATGAAGGTTCAACTCTATATCTCCTAAGCTTCTCTGAGGTTAACTCACTTCTTTCAATGCACTCCTTGCAAACAAATGTGCACTCCTTTCACTCGAAACTCAAAGACAAGAAACAATTGAAACTTATACAATACTTCACCAGTTCACACATTCAAACCATGAAATACATAAAAACTGTAACACCCTATTTCCCCCAGTCTGTAAATATAACTTTATTGGCCAAGGACTATGGAAAACTCAAAGTGTGAATGTTTGATTTGGTGGACCTTTGTATAAAGGTCGATGAATGTAATTCTTGTTATTTTAATAGATAATAGAAACATGTTGTATGACTGCTGGGAAGGGGATGTGATAAGAGAGACAACGATTTATAATGGAAAGGCAATGGAGGGCACCTGAAAGGGTTGCATTAACCTCCACTGAACCAATACTATGCTAGTTTTTAATTTCTCAAGATTAGAAGAACCCTTTGACTCGGAATGAATTTCAGTCAGGCTGGTACGTGGTAAGGCCTCCTCAAGAGTTAAGGAGGGGATGGGGGAAACTGCCCATCTGAAGGCTTATGGACCTAACCATGGACTGGGGATCTGAGCCACACACAACATTTCTAAGAAAGGCAAGAAAGGAAGCATGGAGGTGGGCAGAGGAGAGCTGCGGAAAAATGCAAAGAAAAGAGCATAAACTCTTAGGTCCAAGGAGGGATTGAAATTGAAAAGTGAGTTATGATCACAGGGAATCATGACTGATTCAGGAGAAGGAGAGTAACCTTCATCCTCGTCTATTCCTATATAGGGAGAAGGAGAGTAACCTTCATCCCTAACTTCCATTGAACTGGAAGTAAGAGATTGAATCTCAAAGCATCATGGCCTAAGCTCGAGGGTGGCCAGTGATAAATCCAGTGGGAGTGACTAAGCCTATGGTTGGGTGGAAATGAGCACCCCTCTCAACAGTCACATCACATCTTATGGTTCTGATAAGTGTTTCTTTCATGCTTTGTGATTCAACTGGAAATAATGAGTGCATGCTTATATTTATACACCTGTAAATGATTTCTATATTGAATGATTTAGTTAAGAGTATGCATTCGCCCCTTGAGGACTTTTATATCTTCTGAATTTCCCTTATTCTCTAGTTTAATTCCTAGAGAATAATCACCCCATATAATTTCATTGTCGTCTCAAAGTCAAGTGAGTACTCCCTTGATTTTGAAGGTTGAAACCCACAAACAATACAAGGATGGGGTCTATTAAGCTCAGGAGAGGTAGTGCAAGTATGCATCGAGTCTCTAGAAGGTGGGAAAAGACCGAAACCATCTTAGGTCCTAAAGTTGAGGAATGAATGTAAGGAGTGCGCGGAAGAACACTTCCTAGCATTACGTTCAATAGAAAGAGTGAAAAACTGGTAAGTCCTTCAGCGCTAACAAAGCTTCAGAAGAATAGTGAGGTTCAAGTATTGAAAGGAGATATATTTTTGTTTAGAAGATGAACATATGAGGTCCATTTGGGAGGTCCCGGAGTCTAGCATGACCGTTATATTTGAATAAGGGGTGTAAGTGTTAACGCCTCGACTCCTTTAGTCTTCGCAAGATGGCACGTCGGGAGATTCACATGGTGGTGTGACTAGACTCCCGAAAACCAAAGTTGCGACATGATCTGGGCCGTAGATCTAAGGATCCATTGGGACCCTCCTTGACCGTCAGATCTAAGTGTGAGGACCAACAATCGTTGGATCCAGGAAAGGTGGATGAGGGTTAAACCCTTCAAAAGTATACAGGAGGACACCTGGCGAGAGATCAACATTTCATTGACTCATGACCTAGGGAAGTCAAAGGGTGGAGTTGTGAGAATTTGCGATACGCGAAGTCACAATTTGATCCTAACCGTCCATCCAAGAGAACACGTGGCGAGAGATCAACATTTCTCTGACTCACGACCCAGGGAAGTCAAAGGGTGGAGTTGTGAGAATTTGTGAAACATGAAATCATGATTTGATCTGAGCCGTTATATCGTGGGGAGTTGTGAGTCATTGATATGACACTCACAAATATCGAGAAATTGATAATTAGGAGAAAAAAGGTGAACCAACCTCCCAAGTCTTGAAACACAAAATTGTGACTTAATCGTAGTCGTCGATCGAAGGAATATCGTGGATTGTAGATCTAGTCTTATCGAGAGTTCGCAAATCAGGAAGCCGAAAGTAAGAGTTCTGGGAACTCGTAAAATGAAAAATCATGATTTGATCCGATCCATTGGATCGATGAGAGATCCAGGCCGTCGACTCATTAGAGGGAAGGATGAGTAAGTGAACTTCATGAGACGCGAAGTTGCAAAACGTGAAATCATGACGCGCCTTTCGATTTGGTGACTGGTCACAACCTTGGTCACATAAAGGGAGGGGCTTATCCAGGAAAGCTAGTGCTTAAATATGCTGAAGCTAAAAGGCGTTAGGGAGAAATCCATGGGTTCCATATAACCTGCGCTTTAAGGGAAAGAAGACCTATCCAGTCGATTTTAAGTTCTTCCCTGAATTCCATTGAACAGGATTAGAGACCATGGATGGAGGAATTGACTAATTGAGGAGAAAGGAATTACTTTTTTTATTCATTTATTTTGACCAATCGTGGGTGTGTTACAAATTGGTATCAAAGCATGGTTACAACACTTGGCCTGCTTGGGATTATAGACGAGTCTTTTAAAATTCTATTTAGAGTACTTTTAAAGGAGTGACACCCTACCTTGCCTCCTTTTTAAAATTCTGGTTAAAAATATTATTAAATAAAAGAGTGAAACTTTCTACTATGTGTATGCATTTAAGAAATTGAATGGTGTATTGTTCATAAAATGATATACTGTTAGTTAACAATAAGTGTTTTTTTTTTCAACACTCGAGCAGTCAGTGAGTCACGAGAAACCTCCAATACTAAAGGATGATGATGTGTCATGAAGTGGGGGATGGCTCCCATAATAGAGATAAAGAATCCGATGAAAGGAGGGTGGTGGAAACCCCTCCAGATCTGGCTGAAACCGTAAGGAGCCTTAGGGATGAGTTACATAGTTTCAAGGCCGACAATGAGAGATTGATAAAGGAGCAAGAGAAACAAACAAAAATTAACGCACTCTTTCTATAGAGATTATTCGACATACAGAGGAAACTATAGCATGAACCTGCAACCAGTCACGCGGACTGACGACACAAGAAGAGAAGTCAGAGTGCACCTGAGACCCGAAAACATGACTCCATAAGTGACCTCACTAGGAGGAGTACCGTGAAGAAGGTCCAACCTGGAGGCATGGGAAACTCATTGGGAGAGTCCTCTAGAAAGGAATATGACAACTCCAAAGGATCTTCTAGTAGCAGGGCCAACTCGCATTCTCAGAGGAAAGGAAAAAACATAAGTGTTCCAAAAACCATGGTCCTGAAGAGTTCAGGAAAGCCAAACCACCCTCATTGGATGGAGAGATTAAGAAGGGAAAATAGGAGGAAGATTTGATGCTTGGTTTAAAGAAGTATTTCAGATTCCATGACTACTTTGAAAACTTGAAAGCTCAAATATCCATCTTCAATCTGAACAGAAAGGATTCCATATGGTGGGAAGACCTTAGGAATGTGAAAGGAGTCCATGAGAATAATTTTTCATGGAAATAGATTGATAAATACTTCAGGAAATAATATCTATTAGAAAAATACATGGATGGGAAAACTAAGGAATTCTACAAACTCTGATTGGGACATCTCACCATAGAGGAATTTTTCAATAAATTACTTGAAATATTGAGGTATGTACCCTACATAAAAGATGAAAAATAAAAAATGCAGTGGTTCATTAGTGGGTTACCTCAGAAATATCAGGATAAGATTGAGTTCGAAGAACCAAGGACTTTAGAAGAAGCTATCTGAAAGGCGAGGTATTGTTATGAACAATTTGGGAGCAAGACAAGACCCCACGAGGACTGGAATAAGAAGAGTAGTTCAGGATTCCATAAGAAAAGGTTTAACTCCTCAAGATTTAAGAACTATGGAAAAGATTCTAGGGGGAGCCTTTCTATTAGAAGTGTATATCAACAAAATTTCCCCTCTTAAAGTGGAAATAAACCTTTTCAGGCAGTCCCAACAAAGACCGATAACCTAAATAAGGAACCCTTAAAATGCTGGGGTTGTGGAGAAAATCATAGATTGAGGGACTGACTACATAGACAAAAAAAAAATAAGGGGGTCTACAATATCCAATAATCTACCACCTTCAATGATGTGGCTAGGAGCATGCCACAAATCTATGCAGCCCTAGACAATAATCAAGCTGACCACCAAGCTTCAGTAGTGGAGCTAGAAGGTATGATCGCTAACCATACAATTTATATTTTAATTGACCCAGGTTCTAATTTGAGTTATGTAGCCCCTCAGACTGCCAATAAGTGTAAACTGCAACCAATTAGACATGTTAAACCATGGTTGGTACAACTAGCCACTGGGACCAAAATAAAGGTGGCAGAGGCCATACCAGCCTGCCAATTCATCATGGGTGGATTGCCCACCCGAGCGACCCTTAACATAATTACCCTGGGATCTTATGACCTATTGATTGGTATGGACTGTTTGGCTGCTTATAAAACTAAAATGGAATGTTATCATAAAAATTTAGAATGTCTAAACGAAGAAGGGAGAAATATGACCCTCTAAGGGATTCAGAAGCCTGTCTCAGTGAGACAAATATTGACCCTTCAAATGAAGAAGTATTGCAGGAAAGGGTGTTCCTTATATGCAATATAGGTGTTGGAATCTATTGAGGATGACAAACCAAACCTATAGGATCACCCCATATTAAGAGAATACAAGGATGTGTTCCCCGAAAAAGTACCAGGTCTACCTCCGAGAAGGGATGTTGATTTCTTGATAGAGCTTACACCAGAAGTGGTACCAGCATCTACAATGCCATATATGATGAGCACACTAGAGCTGGTTGAGCTCAAGCTATAGCTAAAGGAGATGATGGAAAAAGGATACATCCGACCTAGTGTATCTCTGTGGGGAGCGCCCATCCTATTTGTGAAAAAGAAATATGGCACACTCTGACTGTGCATAGATTACAGACAACTCAATAAGACAACCATAAAGAAAAAATACCCCTTACGCAGAATCAATGACATGTTCGACCAACTGGGAGGTTTTAACATATTCTCGAAAATCGAATTGAGGTCTGGCTACCATCAAGTCCGGATTAAGGATGAAGACATCCACAAAACAACCTTCAGGACGAGGTATGGTCACTATGAATTCATGGTGGTGCCGTTTGGGTTAACCAATGCCCCCACCACTTTTATGTGCTTGATGAATAATGTACTCAGCAAATTTCTGGACAAATTTGTATTGGTTTTCATTGATGATATCCTAATCTACTCCAAGAACAAGGAGGAGCACAAATAACATATTAGACTTGTACTTCAAGTACTAAGAGAGCATAAGCTCTACACTAAGTTTAGCAAGTGTGACTTCTTTCAGGCGCAAGTCCATTACGTAGGCCATGTCATTTCTAAGGAAGGAGTGGTAGTAGACCCCAACAAGATCAAATCTATTATGGAATGGCCTACCTTGAAGGATGTATCCGATATTATATCCTTCATGGGCTTAGAGGGATACTATAGAAGGTTCATAAAAGGGTTTTCCAAGATTGGCTGTCCAATCACTTCCCTTTAGAAAAAGGGGATGAAATTCATTTGGACATCTAAATGTGAAGAACTATTTAAGGAAATGAAATAACTCTTGACCCATGGACTTGTGCTAAAGATTGCAGACCCAGATACTGATTTCCTTGTGTGTACATATGCCTACAAGGAAGGACTCGGAGGAGTCCTTAAGAAAGAGGTATGTGTAATTTTCTACACGTCCAGGAAATTAAATGAGCATGAGATCAATTATGTGACCCATGACCTATAATTGGATGCCATAGTACATTCTTTAAAAAAGTGCAGGCAATACCTATTGGGTAGAAGATTTTTGCATATGACAGATCATTGTGGATTGAGACACCTGTATGATCAGCCAAAACTCAATGCCAGGAAATCTAGGTGGATGGCTCTTCTAAGTGAATTTTATTTCGAAATCAAACACATAAAAGGAAAGGAAAATAAGGTGGCCTATTCCCTTTGCAGGAGTATAAAAATGATTCATCTAGCATTCGTAAGCGCCTGTGAAACGAACATCAGGGAAAGGGTCTAAAATGCACAAGAGACAAATGCATTCTTCAATATTGTGACCTTATACATAAGAGAAGAGCCTACAGGGCTGAAGTATGAATGGTACCAGATGCTCGAGGAATGACTGCTGACTTACATAAACAAATTGTATATTCCAAACTGTGATGACTTGAAGAGGTTCATAATGGATGAACTACATAAGAGACCATATACTGGTCACTGAGGATATCAAAAGATGATCACGACCACTAGGAAACGATTCTATTTGCTTGGGTTGAAGAAAGACATAGCTAACTATATAGCTAAGTGCCTAGAGTGACATCAAGTTAAGGCGGAACACCGACATCCAACAGGATTGTTACAACCCCTACCAATCCCAGAATGGAAATGGGAAACCATCTCCATGGATTTCATCACTGGACTACCAAAGTCGACCAAGAAAAATGATGCCATCATGGTCGTGGTGGACAAACTGAGTAAGTCTACCCATTTTGTCCCTGTCAAGTTAACCCGCAAGGCAATAGATATTGCCAACATCTTCATGAAGGAGATATTCAGACTGCATGGCATGCCTAAGGAAATTATATTTGATGGAGACACCATGTTTTCTTCGAACTTTTGGAAATACCTAATGGTTGGTTTGGAGACAAAATTGTTATTCAGCACAACTTATCACCCCCAAACTGACGGGCAGACAAAAAGAGTGAACTGAATAGTAGAAGACATGCTAAGAATGCATGTAATGCATCAACCTAAGAAGTGGGAAGATACCTACCATTGGTAGAGTTTGCCTACAACAATGGTTATCAGAAATCCTTGAAGATGAGCCCTTTTGAAGTCTTCTATGGTAGACAGTGAAAGATTCCAATCAGCTGGAGAAATCCTGTGGAAAAAATTACAATCAGATCCGACATGATGAAAGAAATGGAACAACAAGTGGTTCAGATAAGACAAAATCTGAAGATTTCTCAGGATAGACATGGCGACAGAAGGAGAACTCCAAAAGAGTTCAAGACTAGAGACCATGTTTATCTCAGATTTAGACCCAGGAAGAGTTCCCTGAGAATGGGAGCCTGTGCCTAGTTGGCACCTCGGTATTTTGGACCCTTTGAAGTCCTAGATAGAGTGGGACCTGTAGCCTATAGGCTAGCACTTCCTCCCAGTGTAAAGACACATAATATTTTTCATGTTTCATTATTGAAGAAATATGTACATGATGCTAATCATATAATTGACTAGTTTTTGATCTAGGTGGAGCCGGAGGGATAATTCCTGCTAGAACCCTAATTCATATTAGACAGGAAGGAAACCTCACTCAGGAACCGAACCATTGCATAGGTCAAGGTGTAATAGAAAAACTTTGGCCTAGATGAGGCTACATGGGAAATGGAAGATGCCACGAGACATGCATATCCAATTTTGTTTACTTTTGTATATACCTATCATGTTGCTAGATAGAACATCAAGGACAATGATTCCTTTAAGGGGGAGGGAATTGTAACACCCTATTTTCCACAGTTTGTAAATATAACTTTATTGGCCAGGGACTATGGAAAACTCAAAGTGTGAATGTTTGTTTTGGTGGACCTTTGTATAAAGGTCAATGAATGTAATTCATGATATTTTAATAGATAATGGAAACATGTTGTATGACTGTTGAGAAGGGGATGTCTTAAGAGAGACCACAATTTCTAATGGAAAGGCAGTGGAGGGGACCTAGAAGGGTTGCATTAACCTCCGTCGAACCAGTACTATGCTGGTTTTTAATTGCTCAAGATCAGAACAACCCTCTGACCCAAAATGAATTTTGGTCAAGCTGGTAGGTGGGAAGGGCTCCTCAAGAGTTAAGGAGGGGATGGGTAAAATCGCCCATCTGAAGGCTTCCAGACTTGACCAAAGACTGGGGATCTGAAACACACATAATATTGCTAAGAAAGGTAAGAAAGGAAGCGTGGAGGTGGGAAGAGAAGAGATGCAGAAAAATGCAGAGACGAGAGCAGAAACTCTCAGGTCCAAGGAGGGATTGAAAGTGAAAAGTGAGTTATGATAACAAGGAATGGAGACTGATTCAGGAGAAGGAGAGTAACCTTCATCCTTGTCTATTCCTATATAGGGAGAAGGAGAGTAACCTTCGTCCCTAACTTCCATTGAGCTAGAAGTAAGAGATTGAATCTCAAAGCATTGTGGCCTAAGCTCAGGGGTGGCCAGTGATAAATCCAGTGGGAGTGACTGAGCCTATGGTTGGGTGGAAACAAGCACCCCTCTCAACAGTCGCATCACATCTTATGGTTCTGATAAGTGTTTCTTTCATGATTTATGCTTCAACCGGAAATAATGAGTGCACTCTTATATTTATACACCTGTAAATGGTTTATGTATTGAATGATTTAGTTAAGAGTATGCATTCACCCCTTGAGGAATTTTATATCATCTTAATTTCCCTTATTCTATAGTTTAATTCCTCGATAATACTCGCCCCAAAGAATTTCATTTTCATCTCAGAGTCGAGTGAGTACGCCCCTGATTTCATAGGTTGAACCTCGCAAACAATACGAGGACAGGGTCTATTAAGCTCAGGAGAGGTAGTGCAGGTATGCACTGAGTCTCTGCAAGGTGGACAGAGACCAAAACCATATTAGGTACTAGAGTTGAGGAATAAATGTAAGGAGTGCGCGAAAGAACACTTCCAAGCATTACGTTCAAGAGAAAGAGTGCAAAACTCTTAAGTCGTTCAGGGCCAAAAAATCTTCGGAAGAATAGTGAGGTTCGAGTATCGAAAGGAGATATCTCTTCATTTAGAAGATGAACGGATGAGGTCTGTTTGGGAGGTCCTAGGGTCTAGCACGATTGTTAGATTTGAAGAAGGGGTGTAGGTGTTAATGCCTCGACTCCTTCAGTCTTTACAAGACCGCACGTCGAGAGATTCACATGGTGGTGCGACTAGACTCCCGAAACCCAAAGTTGTGACATGATCTTGGCCATAGAACTAAGGATCCATTGGGATGCTCCTTGACCATAATATCTGAGTGTGAGGACCAACAACTTTTGGATCCAAGAAAGGTGGATGAGGGTTAAACCCTTCGAAAGTATATAGGAGGACATATGGCAAGAGATCAACATTTCCCTGACTCGTGACCCTGGGAAGTCAAAGGGTGGAGTTGTGAGAATTCACGATACACGAAGTCACGATTTGATCCTAACCATCCATCCAAGAGAACACGTGGCGAGAGATCAACATTTTACTGACTCGCGACCCATGGAAGTCAAAGGGTGGAGTCGTGAGAATTCGCGAAATGTGAAATCACAATTTGATCTAAGCCGTTAGATCATGGGGAGTTGTGAGTCGTCGATCTCACACTCACAAATATCAAGAAATTGGGAATCAGGATAACAAAGGTGAACCAACCTCTCAAGTCTCAAAACGCGAAATTGTGACTTAATCGTAGTCGTCGATCGAAGAAAGATCATGGACTGTATATCTAGTCTTATCAAGAGTCCGCAACTCAAGAAGCCAGAAGTAAGAGTTATGGGAACTCGTGAAACATGAAATCACGATTTGATTTGAGCCATTGGATCGAGGAAAGATCCATGCCATCGAGTCATTAGAGGGAAGTATAAGTGAGTGAACTTCATGAGATGCGAAGTCGCGAAACACAAAATCACAACGTGCCTTTCGATTTGGTGACTGGTGAAAACCTTGGTCACATGAAGAGAGGGGATTATCTAGGAGAGATAGCGCTTAAATACGCTGAATCTTAAAAGAGTTAGGGAGAAATCCATGAGTTCCATATAACCTGCACTTTAAGGGAAAGAAGACTTGTCCAGTGGATTTGAAGTTCTTCCCTGACTTCCATTAACCAATATTAGAGACCATGAATGGAGGAATCGACTAATTGAGGAGAAAGGAATTAATTTTTTTTATTCATTTATTTTCACCCGTCGTGAGTGTGTTACAAAAAGATAATAATGAACATAAATACATAAACACATTGTATGCAGGAAAAACTGCTTTTTTATTATCTCTCTGTTTCTATATAGATGTTTACAAAAACTGGACTGTAACAGAGTCTCAGTTCTCTCAAGATATCCTAACCTAACTCTACTATGAGTTCTTCTTCTAAGACATCTATCCTTCAAAGATATCTCCTAAGTCTCCTTTTACAAAAGAGGGCTTTACAAGATTATCCTCTCCATCGCCTTAGTGCCATCACTGTCTCAGTTAAGACACCATACTCCTACAACTTCATTACATTGAATGATTATCTAGACCTGACTATGATCTAGGACTGCTTACACTCAACCATTTAAGGTGACCCTATCCACTACATGTACAAAGGCATGGCTCGGTTCTTACGACCTTACAATGCAAATCTCCATAGGATCATATTTTGAATTTAAAAATGGGAGGGTCAATGCCTCTCCCTTTCTCCATTTCGTGCCAATGTGTTGGCTTGCTGGCATATTTTGAAATGTGGAGGGATGCTCCTGCATCATAACCCACTAGCAAAAAGTTTAGGAGTGAGGTACATTATCACTATGACATAATATTTGACAAGATGGGCGGAAGCAACGCCAGTAAAAGATTGCAACATAGAGACAACATCACACTTCCTGTTTGAGCAAGTGATCACTAGATTTGGTTTCCCAAGGATTTTGATGAGTGAACAAGGAACTCAGTTTATTAACAGTACTATTAAGGCTATGATTGAGGAATTTGAAGTTCATCATCAAAAGAGTACACATTATCATCCTCAAGCAAATGGAACAGTAAAATCCTTTAACAAAATCCTTTAAAATGCACTAATGAAGATCTGCAACGTAAATAGGGATGATTGGGACTTGAATATACCAGTAGTATTGTGGGCATAGAATACCACATGCAAGAAATTGACAGGAAAAACACCATTCATATTGGTATATGGACAAGAAGCTATGGTGCCATTTGAATTTTTGGTACCTAGTCTGCGCGTAGAAGAAATTACAAACATGATAGAATGAGGCACAATACAGGAAAGGATAAATCATCTGATGATAATGGAGGAAGATAAGATTCTAGCAGGGTTCCATCAAGAAGTACATGAAGCAAGGGACAAATCTTGGCATGAAAGACATATCAAGAGAAAGGATTTCAAGGAAATAGACTTAGTCTTAGTGTATGATAGTAAATCCCTTCAGTACCTAGGAAAACTCAGAATGCATTGGTTAGGACCATACAAAATAAAAATTGTCACATACAGGGGATATGTATAGTTGAAGGATTTAGGAGGAGAAAAACTCAGAGGGATGATCAATGGGAGCTGACTGAAGCTGTATAGGGACAATCGACCTCTTGACACTTAAAAAAAAGAAAAAAGAAAAAAATAGAGGAGATACTGCATCAGGCATCAAAAGATAACAACAAAGGAATCATGTGCCAAAAAAGGAAAATGAGTGCACACACTTGGAAATGATAGCACAATGGAGAAAAGACCAATGATCACTACAAATCGAGAAATAGGGGAAAATCGGAAACAACGATAAAGATGGATATGGAAAATAACCGCCAATGAATGACGACTATCAAACTTAAAAAAAAAAAATGATTTACGGGATTCCACATTAATTGCACCAACTGACTACGGCAAGGGAATTCAATATAAAGTACACAGGAAACACCAATTCAATTAAAACACAATTTGGGTAACATCTTCGAGAAGATTCACACAATTCCTATATAGGCTAGTACACGACACTGGGGAGGCTATTGAGAAATTAATAAAAGCAGAGAGCAATAGCGTATACAGAGCTAAAAGAGAAGTTTGCAGAGGTTACAGAGGCCACTATGTTCATTGGACAAAAAATTTAACACCATGGCACCACCCAAACAGGGAGAACTGAGCTAGACTGGTAGATGACCTCGAATAAATGCCATATCCCCACCACAATCATAGGGAAGTGAACAACAAACACTTCCGCCTCCATAATTCGTCAATGTGGATGAAATCCCATCGCCCAATATGAGACCAGGAAGGCCCACACCTATTGTGGAGGAAACCCAACATATAACATCAGTGGGCATGGAAATTGATGTACCAGAAGGGGGACAGGGACAACAGGATGAGGATGCAGGTAATCATTCGTACCTTGAAAACCATAAAGAAGGCCCAAGAGTTAATGATATGGTCCTGAACCAGGAAGAAACGACTGCATAGGAAAGGTCACACACAACCACACAAGAAAAACCAAAGGAGGGAACAGTGGAAGATGTCATCGACCGACCAAAGGAGTATGTAGAAGAGAGAATAATGGAGGCTGGAACCTTGATACATCCACCACAGCGAAAGGGAAAACAACTAGTACCAAGGTCACCGCGCAGGCAGGCCGCTACAACCATTGTCTTTCCGTGCATTCCAGAAGGGGTACGTATAGCAGGAAATATGTTAGGCCACATGGATAAATTGAGGTACTCATACCATGACATGACAGACACAGACAAGTTCCTAGAGTTCGCTAAGAAATTTTACCTACATACTGTGGGTATAGGACCCTTGGTGAACCAATTAACCAACCAGTCGAGTGGGCAGTTGGACTGGCCAAAACTGAGATTCTAGGCCTGTTGGACATCCCACACTTTGGGAGGGGAGAGTACACAAAGAACTACAACAAGCAACTGATTGCAGTCACCCATGGAGGATACCTGTGGTTGGAACATGTCGTCTCAATAGACATAGATCTCATTGCATACATCACAGGGTTGCCAACATGGGGGGAGGAACCCACGTAGTTCCTTGAGGACACATTGAAGGAGAAGGAACTGGTTGAGGAAATGAAGAAAAAGTATGGTACCAAAAGGGGGTTGCACGAAATCATAATCAAGTGTATTAGTGACGCAACAAAAATAATGGCCACAAAAATTATGGCATGCAAATTACACAGGAAATGCCACAAGGAGGAATTCCCTGCTGGGGTTGTTTCAGCTACAACACAGTGTGAGAAGGGAACCACACTAAGCTAGGACCCGTATTTGCTGAATCTATTCCTGGGTGACTACAAGGATGCACAGGATTTGAGGAAAAAATTTCACTATTTATGGCTAATCATCATGATCGCCCAGATTAGATGGAAGGAGCCTAAGTATTCATTCTTTTCTACAAGACCCAATCCTTTCCATGCAACATGTCCCTATCGTTGGGGTAAACTTCAGACCCCAAGAACAGAAAGGCGAATGCAACCATATTCGAAGGATATCACATCGACCTATAGGAGAGCATCGCCAACACTTGGCAAGTGATGCCAGAAATGGTCGCACAGTATCAAGGCATAACCAGCTTCAAAGTGACTAGTCATCCAATGTGGATCCAGGAACGGAAGGATCCCGACAATCAATGGCTACAACTGCACTACTCAATCAAGGAGGTGGACATAGAGATGGCCATCAAGGATTGGCATGATGACTGGAGGATTCCAGTCCTGAATCAAGAAATGACTGCAGGTATGGAGGAGGAGGTAGGGAAGGGATAAACACCTTCCAAAGAAATAATAGTTCCCAAGAAGCAAAGGACACGTCAGAACAAGGCGTAACAGAAAAAATGGGGGGTGTCCAAGAAAGGCACCCAGGTAGGGAAGAAGATCAACATCCATGCACCGAAGGTACAAGAGAAACATACTGAGACAACACAAGGAACCACATCAAGTGCTACTTAGCAGAAACATGACTAGACCAAGAGGCCAGTCATACAAATGAGGGGTGCACACAAGAAAATAAGGGGCACAAAACACCCCCAAAATACACAATCATGAAGGATGATACAAACATGGTGGCCCAAATGGTCCAAGATCTCACAACGGAGTATTTTGACAATGCTGAATGCCAAAGGGATAGGATTGAGGAGGAGTTGACATACATGCAAAAAATCCTCCAATAGCTCAAAGAAGCATTAGGGGCTGACAACATCATAGGAACAGTCCCATCAACATCATAACTAGAAGGTGAGGCTAGATCAAGTGAGTAGTATAAGATATAGATGACAACACAACCTAGCTCGACATTTCACATCACACCCAGTATGCTATGCATGGATGAAATCGTGGGGCAGGCAACCCTGAAGGATTTGTCCCAAATACAGTTGGTAATGACATCGATACCAACCAAGGCCTTGTATAAACTGCAAGTCAATGTCGCGCATGAGGTACAGTCACGCGCACACATAGACACAATGGAATTGCAACAAACAAAGGATAATCGAGACGCGTTGGAGTTGATACTCGAGCAAGCCAATATCGAGAACAATGATGAAAAAGACTACACGAATAGTCTAGAGCAGGAAATGGCGGTATCATATGAGAAAATTCCAAAGAGCGCGTAGGAAGCATAGCTCACAACGACGCAAAAGATTGATCAAATTGTGTAGACAGTTGATCAATACAAGAAAGAGATCGAGCACCTTCGAGAAAAAATCGTACCTACCACTCTGCAAAAAGTAAAGGAGTAGAGGAAGGAGGAAGCAATAGCGTAGATAAAGGAGATGGAGCCACAAGTCCACGTGGTGACCAACTTATTTGAGAAAGAAACATAGATATGGACGAAGCTAGAAGAAGGTCAACAGGTCCAGCAGTGGGACCAAGAAGTAGAAAGGATAAACGCAACTATCCAGGACCTCAAGCAGAGGAAAAAGATAATGTTGATCACGAAGCGCGTCAAAGGAGCACAGGATATGAAAAACATGAAGGCATAACTCATAGTTTCACAAACAAAGAAGAAGGAGCGCCAAAATAAAATGGAACCACTCTAGAAGTGGGAAACAAAGGTCATTGCATAGGTGGAAGACGAAAAGAATAACATAGCACAGACTTAGGCAAAGTGCACAAGGATGATCAACAATGAGATTGCAATGTAGGTATTGGACACACTCAAAGAGAAGACCGTGCAGGCTGAAATTGTTGGACAACTGAGAGGGGTGGGGTGAATCAGTTTTTACCATGCTTAAACAATTAGTCTTGTTTTAAATTCTTTGCAGAGCACTTTAATGACAATCAAAATAATGCAGGGAAGTAAGCAATAGAACATTCAACATCATTGTCACATATGAAATATACAAAGACAAATATTTCTTGAGGAAACCCATAAAGGCTAAAAACCTCTTCTTCTTTATATGATAAGTAATCTTTACATTCTGTACATT
>JASDQU010108414.1:39998-51349 GCA_032191745.1 Picea mariana | reverse complement strand
ATTCGGGGTTTCACATTTCACAATTTTAGGACTCCTGTGCTGGAGAGTCTCGACTCTTGACTCCTCCAACTCCCGGTATTCGAACCTCTGGTCGATGTGCCTGTTTTGGGTTTTCAGGGTTTCACATTTCACGATTTCGGGACTCCTGTGATGGAGAGTCTCAACTCTTGACTCCTCCAACTCCTGGTATCCGAACCTCTGGTCGATGTGCTTGTTTTGGGTTTTTGGGGTTTCACATTTCGCGATTTCGGGACTCCTGTGATGGAGAGTCTCGACTCTTGACTTCTCAATATGCTGGTATCCAAAACTCCGAAATGGAGTTTACGCTTCTGATCTTTCCATGCAATTATCCCTGTGCTGCTGATCTTCCTTGCCTTCCTGTTTTCCATCAAATAAACAAGAACACTCTTGCACTCTTCGTGCACCTCTGCACTATCTCTTCTGAGCTTACGTTGTCCTTGTTTTTCCATCACTGCATACTCTGATCTTTCCATCAATGACAATCACACTTGCCTGTAAACATGCCAACACAAACATAAGCAAAGGAGCTCATAGAGAAGTTTCAGGTGGTTGCAGGAGAGATCGACAAAGCACACAAGGTTTAGGTGGCTCAGGACGAGTGACATGTCAGCGTTGGGGGCTTGTTGGATGAAAATCGAATCAGAAAGAAAGGATATTTTTGGAGAAGAAGCATGCAAAAGGAAAAATATAGATGGAAGGAAAAGAAGCACGTGCGCATGCATGGAAGACCTAACGAAACTAGGGTTAGGGTTTTTGTAATACATTGTAATGGTTGGTGAGTTAAAAATATAAATAAGTAGTACTTAAGAGAGAGGGGGGAGACACACAGAGACACAAAGAGACAAAGAGGAAAATAATTATAAGGAATTTAGGAGTCCTTGATATGGTGAGCTAGAGAAGGCGTGGGTGACTCAATCTTGAGGGTTAGATCACAGGATGAGGATCCTGGTGTGATCTAGTTAGCCTCACAGGGATCGAGGAGCCTGTGGGAAAGAGGGAGAACTAATATTGTAGCCACACACGACGTGGGATATTTCTGAATTATAATAAAATATTGAGAGCCAGATCTTTTTGGATGTATCCCAGGAGGGGGTGAACCATGGTAAAAATATGTTATGTAAATGGATGAATGTATCTTTGTGTCTGATTAATTGATGAATGTTGAATGAATTAAGTAACTAAGTAGATTTGGGATGTTGCATGCATGCATAGAATGAATTTTTATAAACTAGATGTTAATGGAATGAATAAAGGTTAAGGTGCACAAACACAGATATCGCCTAGTCTCAGGTTACAAACACCTGAGTATTGCAGCCACCCATAGAGCTATCTCGGGTGAGACAAGGCAGTGCACTCCGTGTACTGCATTGCCTTCTGGTTTTCCAAAGGGGACGATAGTATTTAAGGTATTTTTTTGGAAATTTTCTTAGTTCGGAACTAGGGTCAATTTTTAATGGTTAATGAGAATCAGAATACCCCATAATAATTTCTCAAGACCAATAGAATATGAGTAGATATACAAAAGGAAAACCAACAACTATTAAAGATTTCAATCTTCGCTTCACCAAGTTCTATAATAAAATACATAAACTGATCAGACCACAAAATCATGCTATGTTTGTGCATTAATAAAATGATTTACCCTCTGCCTATCATCACACATTATAAGAGAAGGCCATAGATAATATTGGATCTGTCCTTTAGACTTGTTTGGAGTACGAAGAGTAGCTAGATAGAATTGGTCTTCCTAAAGAAGAATATGCCAAACAAACCGATATATCTACTGTTCTGTAGTTTATAGAAGACATTAATAATCAAATGATTTCTTTTGAGATAAATGGAATTACTCCTTCTTCCATTGTTGAAACTTCCACCCAAGATGCAACTAGGAATTTTGCAAACACTAAATTTTAGCCAAAATCCATATTGCCTAGAGCATGGTGTAATTTTTGCAAAGAACATCACGAGGAAAGCACTTGTGAAATCAAGAAAAATGTGAGGGATCGAATCTTTGGAAAGAAACCAAACACTACCATTTTTGTCTTAGATTGGGCCCCACAGGATGATGTTATGATAGTTAATACCATAAACAAATCATATTCCAATAAGGGCAAAGCTGATTCTTCTAAGACTACTTTTTCCCCTAGCACATCCACTCAAGATACCAACTCACATGATGCTCACCCTTCTACAAAAAATCATGAGTTCATTTCTCCTTCTTCAAAGTATAATATTTTAAATCAGTTGGCTAACATAAAAGCTGGTGCTACTCTTTTGTATATGGTGATTGTACCAGAAGAACAACATCTTAGAAATTTCATGGAAGGTAAAAATTCCAACATAGCCAACGTCACATAAGATTACGATGAAGAAGAGTCTCATGTAAATAGGATAGGTGTAAATAACTTTAGGAGATCTGTAAATTAACCCCATTTCTATATTTCTATTTAGACAAAATAGCCCATTTCTGCTTCATTGATGGTGGCTCATTCCCAATTGTCATGTCAAAGATCATATGGCAGAGCTAGGCCTCTCATGTACAAACAAAAATGTGATAAGTACACTCTTATATAATAATAAACAACAATCCACGATTGGTGCGATCACCCTAAACATCCAAAAATACTCACCACCCTAAACATTCAGGTCATTGATATTCTTGGCAACAATTACTCAATTATTTTGGGGAGAGTCTGGAAAGCATTAACGAGTGGTTACTTTTCTTTGGATGGGCCACATTTGTCTATCCCTAAGGATGGGAAGAATGTTATTGTTATCATAGAAGATTGTATCTCACTTTACATTGAGAAATTTCCTCAACTAAATGTCAATTATGTTGAGGAAAACCTGGGTGTCTATTCTATTTTTACAAAAGAATATGACGTGCCACACGAACAATTTACCATGATGATAGATTGTGGAACATGAACTTTGATGGTTCATGCTACAACAAAGGAAATAGAGCTGGTATTATCCTTTATTCACCTGTACACAAAATCTATGATTTCTCCTTCAGGTTAGAATTCATTTGCACCAACAATGTTGCCGAGTTTGAAGTCCTATTGTTAGGCGTCGAAAATGCTTATAATTTGGGTTGTGTTCATCTTATTGTTTTTGGTGATTTCGAGCTTATAGTCAATATTGTTAGAAAAATATATAATCTCAATAACAAGATGATGAAAAGATACACTCAGGCTGTTTGGGCCTTGATTTCAAATATGTTGTCTTTCAACATCATTCACATAAAAAGGTATCTTAATACCATGGATGACAGGTTGACATTTTTTGTTGCCTCTCCTACTCAATATCTTTTACTGCAATGACCTGATTTCACTTTTATGTCTCTTTATCGCCCACATATACCTGAACATGTTGAATCATGGCATGTATTAAAAAACGACGAGGATATATGTGATTTCTTACAAAGTGAACTTCTAAATCCTAAGGAAGTAATTTCTATTGAATATGATACATTTTCAAAAGGCTTGACTCCTCTTGAGAGTTCATTTTCAATGAGTGATGTTGGTAAAAGGGAAAATATTGAAGAAGAGGAGTCAAAGAGGAAATTTGGAGACATTGTCTCCATGAACATTGGAACCTCAGATGATCCCATGATTCTTAAAATAGGAGCCCAATTTTCACAAGAGGAAAAATAAAGATTCATGGATTTATTCCATGAATTCAAGGACTTCATTTTTTGGTCATATGAGAATCTTTGTGGTTTTGATCCAAAAATCATCCAACACACCATTCTTGTTAAGGAAGGGATGAAACCATTAAGGCAGAGACAAAGGCCTATAAACTTGACCCTTGAAGCTACTATCAGAAAGGAAGTAGAAAAGTTACTAAAAGCTCAAATCATCTTTCCAGTAAAATATTTAGAATGGGTCTCAAATCTGGTCCTTGTACGAAAGAAAACTCGTCATATAAGGCTATGTGTTGACTTTTGTGCATGCTGTGTTGACTTTCTTGCTTTGAATAGAGATAGTGTTAAGGATAATTTTACACTTCCTAATATGGAAATGATCCTACAAAAGGTGGTCGGGTCTCAAATAATGTCCCTACTTGACGTTTTTTCTGGATACAATCAAATTAGAGTAAAGAGGGCTGGAAAATACAAAACCACATTCACCACTAGATGGGGGACCTTTTCTTATGAATGCATGCCTTTTGGCCTGTTTAACGCATGTGCCACATTCTAGAGAACTATGAAAATATATTTTGACGATTTGATTGGTAAGATAATACAGGTTTATATTGATGACTTAACTTCTTACTCTAAGAACCGATCAAATCATTTTGGTCATCTTAGGAAAGTCTTTCTGCGATGCAGAAAATTTGGTATGTCATTGAATCCTTTTAAATCTATTTTCAGAGTCACTAAAGGAAAAATCCTTGGTCACATTGTTTCTGACTATGGTATTAGTATTGACCCTGAGAGAGTTGCTGCAATTATCAACCTCCCTCCCCCTACCTCCAAACAAGGAGTTCAAGCTTTCATGGGTACTATTAACTTTATTAGGATGTTTGTTCCTGACTTCGCCGTGATGGTTAAACCTATTCATAATTTTCTGAAGCAGGATAGAACCTTCTCTTGCACTGATGAGGTAGAAAATAATTTTATAAGAATCAAGAAGGAAATCATCTCTGCACTAGTCTTAGCCAAACCTGATTTTAGTAAAGACTTCATCATCTATACCAATTTCACAAAAGAGGCAATCTCTGCCATCCTTCTGCAAGATGATGACCAAAATCAATAAAATCCTATAGCCTATATGAGTCAAAGTTTATAAGATGAAGAGGTAAAATATACCTTGATTGAAAAACACACTTTCTCCTTGGTAAAAGCTATAGGAAATTTCAAGCATTTTATTTTGGGCAAGCAAACACATGTAAGAGTCCATTTGTATGCAGTCAAGTTTTTGTTTACAGAAACTCATTTGTCAGGAAAAATTTCACATTGGCTTGCCAAAACTCAAGAACACGATTTAATGATTACTACAACCAAGACAATTAAGGGACGTGATCTAGCTCTTCACTTGGCTTAACATCCTGAACCAAGTGATTCTCTTGAGGAAGATGAGAATGATTTGTCAACACTGTTTGACTTGGAAACTCTTGATATAGATATTGCTGACCATCCTTGGTACAAGGATATCATTTATTATCTCTTACATAAATTTTTTCCAGATCATTTAGATTAACATCAATGTAGAAGATTGCGCTTGATAGCCCCAAAGTTATTCATCTTGGGAAACATTCTTTTTCACAGATATGATGATGGGTTGTTGTTAATTTGTATTGAGGATAAAACATCCCAAAAAGTTTTGAATAAATTTCATGGATCAACATATTCTAACCTCCATATTGGTGTCTATTTCGCAGTGAAAGCTACAACTTTCAAGATTATCAGAGATGGTTATTTTTGGCCCTTGATATTTCAAGATTATTTTAAGTTTGTTCAAGCTTGTGATAAATGTCAAAACTTTTCTAGTAGGGAATAGTTTTCTGATATTACTTTATAACCAATTTTACTTGATTTCCCATTTTCTAAATGGGTATTAGACTTTATCATCCCTATTAACCCCCCATCTTCTGTAGTGAATATATTTATCCTGACAACAACAGACTACTTTACCAAGTAGACCAAATTTATCCTTATTAATAATGTGCAGGATGAGCAGGTTATTAAGTTCTTAGAATATAATATATTTTCTCATTTTGGTCTTCTGCTTGAAATAGTTTCAGTCAACAGATCAAAATTTACTTCGACAAAGTTTACTTGGTTTCTAAACAAATTCAGGGTCAAGCACTTTACCTCATCCACCTATTACCCTCAAGGAAATATGAAATTCAAGTCCACTAACAAGAACTTGATCATAATTATGAAAATTATTATTGACGATAAGTGCCACCAATGGCATACCCTCCTCACATATCACTAGAAAATTTGGGCCATTTTGCGACAGCTATTTCGATGCTCTTGCGACTTTATGTCATGGATATTGTGATGAATATTGGGTCTCCCAAACGTCACTTCACATGATGTAGCACGTGCAATGAACCTGACTTAACATCGGAAGAGCGATGATAGTAAGGAGTTGTGACATTTACGACAAAAAAGAAATACCGTCGCCAGAATGACTAAGTAGGGAAATCGTAGAAAGCGCGACAATCAACGACTATCAATGCTTTGTTGTCTAGTAATATTGGTTTCGTTGATAGTGCTGCTCCCTTGATTAAAACAAAGTAAGTAATTAAAGTATGGACTATATCAAACATTTACGTATTTTATAAGTAATGAAATGTTAATGTGGACTGATTTTTATTTACCTTATCCTGTAAATTGGATCTTGGGGTCTGCCCCATGCTTTTCCTATGATCAAACATGTCTTTATAACCATACTTGTAACCAAGTTGGAGGTCTTCCTCTGTGGTTTCAGTTCCGAAGTCGTCGCCCTGCATTACATAAGGGTATGGTTTTTTAATTTTTTTGGATGCAATTACCTGAAAGTTGTAAGGCGATACAAATAATATTCTTAATATGTTTAGGTAATTACAATTCATGATTGTAACCTTGAGTAGCTGCCCTGGACTAGCTTGTGTTGGCCATGTTTGACAATCATTTCTTTGGTTTCCTTCGAAGTGTCAGGAAACCTATCATCAAAATTTTCAAGTATGTTATATATAACCATACTTTTATTTAGATCTAAAGAAAAATAAAGCTGGTATTGAAATCAAAATATTGTAATTTACCTTGGTGTACCAGTTATTTGTTCTCCTGATTTTTTCAAAATCTTCTCTTTTGCATCATCAATGATCGCCTTCCACTCCATCTCTGGAATCAAGGGAGGATGCTCATGCCTAGTATTTCCTGCCAAGCTTCATCTATAAACATCCCACGTATATTTTAAATATTCTCCCATTGCAGAGGTGACCTCTTTTTTATTGAACATGTCTACTTCAAAGAGGCCTTCAAGATAATCCATAGTTCCTTTTTGAGGTTGGAATTTTGGAAATTCCACCTCATGCGTAAGGTTTCCCCAAAAATCAACAAGGCCTTTCTCTCTAGGTGCCCATAAAAATGTTCGTTTCCTATACACAAAAATATATGATCATTAATTTAAAATTAATAATCTAGATGATTTGTGTGTGAGAAGGACAACATTAAACGATTAAAATATGAATTAAAACTACCTGGGAGTCTTGATTGTTTTAATGGAAGTCCATTATCATTGACCAAAAATGTGCACGGAAGGGTCCCTGTGCTTGTCACACATCTAGCTCAAGGAAATGCAACCCTGTCAAATAAATCACCATGAGCCTCATCTCTGCCACCATCTCTAGACTCTGATCGAGGTGTGGATGTTTGGCGGTGCGTTTCATGGCTCCTATCTAAATTAGGTGTGGAATATGGAGAAGTAAATAGTACTCTAGCAGCTGTATGACCGCCCACATCAGGACTCTATAGCATCTTTGTAGCACCACTACTACCAACACCGGGTTGAACAGGCTCCAAAAATCTCTTTATAAAAAAGAAATGCTTTTTTGTGAGATAATGTAAAAGTTAAAGAGAAAAGTTTCATAAATTAACATATGAGTACATTAAAAAAAAACACTTTAAATTATGGTTATTACCTTATATGTGTTAAGTTGTAACATAAGGAGATTGATCTTTGCTAGGACATCGAGAGTTTGATCTGGACGATCTAAGAAGCTAGCAAGTTCCTTGTTCGCTTTAATGATATTTTTTTTTATTAAGAACATTGAATTAGGGGATGAATAAAACCCCTCCCCATCGGCAGAATCATGATCAAAATGGCCTGCGGACTACATATAATTTCAACAAAAACAATGTTATTTCAATAAAATTATATAAACAAATAATAAAATTTACATAAAATGAATGTGGAAATTGATAATCATTTACATGTTCTGCGGCTGGTCCTTTTCTACAATCATCCTGCCACATTATAATATAATTAGAACCCCCAAATATTTAAAAAATCGTTAACGATAAAAAAAAACAATGTTAAAGATAATAAAAAAATATAATGAAATAAGTAGAGGTTTCTTAAAGAGGTGTTGCATAAGAACTTGCACACTATTAGTCATTGTTTCTATTCGATTCAAATTGTAATCCGCTAATAACTCTTCCCCAGGAGATATATTTTTTATTGCGCATAGGACTACTCGATTCTCTTCACATCCCTCATATATGCAATTTGGTTGTTTGTTTGTTGTCCCAAGCCGTGTGCTGTTAAACAACCCCGCGATATTGCCAGAAGCTTTAGGCCTTCCATCAATATAGATAATCGCTCCCTTATTTTTATCCTTGTTTATTAGTTGTATATAATTTGCGGTGAGTGTATATCTCTGCACACTGCGCATGTACCGGATCATCCACATCCAATCATTATAATTGTAACACGGTCCAACATAGTCCAACATAGTCCATCAATTCAGTTACTATATTGTATTTTACAATTATTCCATCCATGGAAAATAGCCCCAAGACATGCAGGGAGGATGGTGCAATGCGATATGTCCTATTGTTGACAACGAAGTCAACATCTATAGGAGATAGTTCCTTAGGTACACATTGTTTCATCATATTCTTATACATGAGTGACACCTCTATGTCTCCTATGCTATCATCATCATAATACCATGATCCTCCTTCGGCAAGAAAAAAATTCATGCGTCTACAAAATTTTATTCTAACCTTTTCACCTCTGGCCCTTGTTTTCTTATCATATCTACTAGATGCAGTCACATTTCCCTCTATTTGTCCTAAGATTTCATCACTCGACAAAGAAATATCTGATAGGTACCTATTTGATTGTACCTTCAGTTGCATGTGCATGTGTTGTTAGTGAGTAGTCCATCATCATCATAGTTCCAATTTATGAACTTTTTTTTCTATATTCAAAGTTCTAAATAAAATTTTTATATCTTTAGTTTTGGATGCACAATTGGAATAGGGTGCAATTACCAATATTAGTGGTCAACCACCTAATTTAGTGTGATATCCCTCTTGATTTTGGACATATTAAGGACATATTAGTGTGATAACACTAAGGACATGATAAGTTTATCATATGGATCTAAGAAAAAAATAGTAGTAAGGTTGTTGTTTGTTGGATTTGTGAAAATTAGAATTATTATAAGAAATGTCCATTGAAGATGAGGGTCAATGATATGGAGTGAGAAATCCAACCATCAGTTGGTGTGTTACAAATCTTGGGTACTTTAGTTGGCAATATGTCTAAGGCAAGCCAAGAGTAGAACTATACAAATATTAGTTTTGTTCAAGACAAGAGTATAACTATACAAATATTAGTTTTGTTCAAGCCAAGAGTAGAACTATACAAATATTAGTTTTGTTCAATCCAAGTTGAAGAATAAGTTAGTTATGGCGATGATTAACAATAGTGCAACCCACATTTTTATGTAGGAAGTAGTGGTTGTTAAACTCAATGTGTAGTTGAAATTGGTGCAGTTGACTTGCAACTGGGCATAAAACAAAAATCGAGACTCGGATTGAGGAACTGCCATCTCTGTTGGATTCCTGGCATAGGATCTTAGCTAGAGCACCCCCCACTCCTGGTTCCAACCCCTCATAAGTTGTTTTTTTCATTGATTTCGATAACTAGTGCTTTGCTCAGTAAGAAGCAATGCAACATTTGGATTTAGGGGTCCAATTTATGAAACCATGCCTCAAAAGAGGATGGACAATGTGGTCACCTAGTCCATGGCTAAGCAAGCATGCAACATCTCATGGAACTCAAAAATGCTACTTCGTTAGGCTTTTATGCCCCAAGGAGGAATTGCCAAGAGTCCCCGAAATGGTTTGGGATGCGACTTGCAACTGGGCATAAAAAAAAACCGAGACTTGGATTGAGGAACCATCATCTTTGTTGGATTCCTGGCGTAGGATTTTATCTAGAGCACCCCTCACTCACGGGTGCCATTCCTTAGAATTTGCTTTAATCATTGATTTCAAGAACTAGTGTTTTTCTCAGTTTGAAGCAATGCAACATTTGGATTAAGGGGCCAATTTATGAAACCATGCCTCAGGAGAGGATGGATAATTTGGTCACCTAGTACATGCTTAAAAAACTTGCAACATCTCATAGAACTCAAAAATGCTGCTCTGTTAGTCTTTTATGCCCTGAGCGGAAATTGGCCAAGAGTCCCCGAAATGGTTTGGCATGCAACTTGAAAATAGAAATAAAACAAAAACCGAGACCTGGATTGAGGAACCGTCGTCTCTGTTGGATTCCTGACATAGGATTTTAGCTAGAGAACCCCTCACTCCCGGTTCCAACCCCTCAGAAGTTGTTTTTTTCATCGATTTCGATAACTAGTGCTTTGCTAAGTAAGAAGCAATGAAACATTTGGATTTAGGGGTCCAATTTACAAAACCATGCCTCCAGAGCGGATCGATAATTTGGTCACCTAATCCATGCCTAAACAATCTTACAACATCTCACAGAACTAAAAAATGTTGCTCCATTAGTCTTTTATGCCCTAAGCGGGAATTTGCCAAGAGTCCCCAAAATGGTTTGGGATGAGACTTGCAACTGGGCATAAAATGAATATCGAGACTCGGATTGAGGAACCATTGTCTCTGTTGTATTCCTAGCATAAGATTTTAGCTATAGCACCCCTCACTCCTGGTTCCAACCCCTTGGAAGTTGTTTTTTTCATCGATTTCGATAACTAGAGCTTCGCTCAGTAAGAAGCAATGCAACATTTGGATTTAGGGGTCCAATTTACGAAACCATGCCTCGGGAGCAGATGGACAGTGTGTTCACCTAGTCCATGGCTAAACAAGCATGCAACATCTCATGGAACTCAAAAATGCTTCTCCGTTAGCCTTTTATGCCCCAAAGAGGAATTGCCAAGAGTCCCCGAAATGGCTTGGGATGCGACTTGCAACTGGGCATAAAATGAAAACCGTGACTTGGATTGAGGAACCATCAACTTTGATGGATTACTAGAATATGATTTCAGCTAGACCACCCCTCACTCCTGGGTGCCATGCCTCAGAAGTTACTTTACTCATTGATTTCGAGAACTAGTGTTTTTCTCAGTTTGAAGCAATGCAACATTTGGATTAATGGGCCAATTTATGAAACCATGCCTCGGGAGAATATGGATAATTTGGTCACCTAGTCCATGCCTAAACAAGATTCCAACATCTCGCGAAACTCAAAAATTTTGCTTCGTTAGTATTTTATGCCCTGAGCGGGAATTGGACAAGAGTCCCCGAAATGGTTTGGCATGCGAATTGAAACTAGGCATAAAAAAAAAATAGAGACTCA
>JASDQU010108414.1:23648-39897 GCA_032191745.1 Picea mariana | reverse complement strand
AAGGGGCCAATTTATGAAACCATGCCTTGGGAGATGATCGATAATTTGGTCACCTAGTCCATTCCTAAAAAATCTTACAACATCTCACGAAACTTAAAAATGTTGCTCCGTTAGTCTTTTATGCCCTGAGCGGGAATTGGCCAAGAGTCCCCGAAATGGTTTGGGATGCGACTTGAAACTGGGAATGAAATGAATACTGAGACTCAGATTGAGTAATCATCATATCTGTTGGATTCCTGGCATAGAATTTTAGATAGAGCACCCCTCACTCCTGGTTCCAACCCCTCGGAGGTTGTTTTTTCATCGATTTCGATAACTAGTGCTTTGCTCAGTAAGAAGTAATGCAACATTTGGATTTAGGGGTCCAATTTACAAAACCATGCCTCAGGAGCGGATGGACACTATGGTCACCTAGTCCATGGCTAAACAAGCATGCAACATCTCATGGAACTCAAAAATGTTGCTCCGTTAGCCTTTTATGCCTCGAGGAGAAATTTCCAAGAGTCCCTGAAATGGTTTGGGATGCGACTTGAAACTGGGAATAAAAAAAAAAAACAAGACTCGGATTGAGGAACCGTCGACTTTGTTGGATTCCTGGCATAGGATTTTAGCTAGATCACCCCTCATTCATGGTTCCAACCCCTCAAAATTTGCTTTAATCATTTAATTTGAGAACTAGTGTTTTTCTCAGTTTGAAGCAATGAAACATTTGGATTAAGGGGCCAATTTACGAAACCATGCCTCGGGAGTGGATCGATAATTTGGTCACCTAGTCCATGCCTAAAAAAACTTACAACATCTCATGAAAATAAAAAATGTTTCTCCGTTAGTCTTTTATGCCCTAAGCGGGAATTGGCCAAGAGTCCCCGAAATGGTTTGGGATGCGACTTGCAACTGGGCATAAAATGAATACCAAGACTCAGATTGAGGAATCATCGTCTCTGTTGGATTCCTGACATAGGATTTTAGATAGATCACCCCTCACTCCCGGTTCCAACCCCTCGGAAGTTGTTTTTTTCATCGATTTCGATAACTAGTGCTTTGCTCAGTAAGAAACAATGCAACATTTGGATTTATGGGTCCAATTTACAAAACCATGCCTCGGGAGTGGATGGAAACTGTGGTCACCTACTCCATGGTTAAACAAGCATGCAACATCTCATGGAACTCAAAAATGCTGCTCCGTTAGCCTTTTATGCCCCGAGGAGAAATTTCCAAGAGTCCCCGAAATGGTTTGGGATGCGACTTGCAACTGGGCATAAAACAAAAAAAGAGACTCAGATTGAGGAACCATTGACTTCAATGGATTACTGGGATACGATTTCATCTAGAACACCCCTCACTCCCAGGTGCTATGCCGCAGAAGTTTATTTACTCATTGATTTCGAGAACTAGTATTTTGGCCAGTTTGAAGCAATGCAACATTTGGATTAAGGGGCCAGTTTACAAAACCATGACTTGAGAGAGGATGGATAATTTTGTCACCTAGTCCATGCCTAAAAAATCTTCCATCATGTCATGAAACTCAAAAATGTTTCTCCTTTGGTCTTTTATGCCCTGAGCGGGAATTGGCCAAGAGTCCCCGAAATGGTTTGGCATGTGACTTGCAACTGGGCACAAAACAAAAACTGAGACTCGGATTGAGGAACCATCATCTCTGTTGGATTCCTGGCATAGGATTTCAGCCAGATCACCCTTCACTCCCAGATCCAACCCATCGAAAGTTGCTTTTTTCATCGATTTCGATAACTAGTGCTTTGCTCAGTAAGAAGCAATGCAACATTTGGATTTAGGGGTCCAATTTATGAAACCATGCCTCGGGAGAGGATGGAAACTGTGGTCACCTAGTCCATGGCTAAAAAACCATGCAACATCTCATGGAACTCAAAAATGCTTCTCCGTTAGCTTTTTATGCCCCAAGGAGGAATTGCCAAGAGTCCCCGAAATGGTTTGGGATGCGACTTGCAACTGAGCATAAAATGAAAACTGAGACTCGGATTGAGGAGCCATCAAATTCGATGGATTAATGGGATAGGATTTCATATAGACCACCCCTCACTCCCAGGTTCCATGCCTCGAAAGTTGATTTCGAGAACTAGTGTTTTGCTCAGTTTGAAGCATTGCAACATTTGGATTAAGGGGACAATTTACAAAACCATGCCTCAGGAGTGAATGGATAATTTTTTTACCTAGTCCATGCCTAAACAATCTTTCATCATCTCACAGAACTCAAAAATGTTGCTCCGTTAGTCTTTTATGCCCTGAGCGGAAATTGGCCAAGAGTCCCTGAAATGGTTTGGCATGCGACTTGCAACTGGGCATAAAACAAAAATCAAGACTCAGATTGAGAAACCGTCATATCTGTTGGATTCTTGGCATAGGATTTTAGCTAGATCACCCCTCACTCCTAGTTCCGACCCCTCATAAGTTGTTTTTTTCATCAATTTCGATAACTAGTGCTTTGCTCAGTAAGAAGCAAAGCAACATTTGGATTTAGGGGTCCAATTTACGAAACCATGCCTCGAGAGAAGATGGACACTGTGGCCACCTAGTCCATGGCTAAACAAGCACGCAACATCTCATGGAACTCAAAAATGCTGCTCCGTTAGGCTTTTATGCCCCGAGGAGGAATTGCCAAGAGTCCCCAAAATGGTTTGGGATGCGAATTGCAACTGGGCATAAAATGAAAACTGAGACTCAGATTGAGGAACCATCATCCTTGTTGGATTCCCAGAATAGGATTTTATTTAGAGAACCCCTCACTCCTGGTTCGCACCCCTAACTCCCAGTTCACTACTGGTTCATGATTGGATTCTAGTTTCCCTAAACGTTAGTTTTGAGGCTGCATGTATTACTATCCAAGAGGTTGGGAGAATGTTGGGAGAAAGAAGAGGAACCTCACTTATTTTTGAGAAAAGGGACACAACACTCCCTATTGTAGGGGAAGGCTATTAGAAGAAGTAGCATTTACCAGATAGAGTGGGGATAAAAGTAGTGGGTTTATGATAATATGTGAGATGTGGGTTTATGATAATATTTTGAATTTTCCAATAACATTCTCCATTTACCTTGTGTAAACCATTTCATTTGGTGTTTGTTTCACTAAGTGTAAAGAACAATGTTAGATAATTATAAGACATAAGTTAGGTATGAGATATTTGTTACCTCTTTATTACCTTTTATTTTAATGGTATCCATATTTTGTATTGATCAAATGAGGAATTAACCCGGAATGGATGCCATTAGACACAAACTCAATCCTAAGGCCAACTAAGGAGAAAAAACAACACACACTAATTAATATAGGAGTCAAGCATGCAAACAAAACTTCTCACAAAGAAGTGCTAGTTGGTGATGGAATCCAACATCGCAGAATCGATGCACGAAGAGGTTGAGTTTCAGCGGGTGGGAAAGTTACGTTGACAACCTGCTTAATGAACTAACACCCTGGTGAAAGTTACCTCACCGAGCAGTGGGAAACCCTCCAAGGAGTCCGAGTGAGTCTAGCCAATGTCGATCCCAGGTACAACACCACCTTCCCTGTGTTATCACATTGTGTTGGAATTCTAAATGATTATGACCTCTATGGTACCACCTACTATACCATAGCAGGTGGGGGGCAGTCGACAGTCGACACCAAGACCAACAAAGCAGGGTTGATTACTCTGAGGGCCCCAATGCGACCTCGTGATTGACGCTTGTGTTAGAAGGGCTTCCTAAAGTCAATGATATAGAAACTGGATTTCACTCCCTAACTCAAGGATTTATGTTTTTTTAGCATCTTTGGAAATTTATTCTCACAATCATATTCCAAAGCTCTACACCTAAGCTAAGATGGGTTTGAAGATCCCTAGAAATTTTTCTAGATAAATTTTAATTAGCTCTTGATTTTAGGCTGTTGTTACTCAAAGGAGTGGTCGTGAAATTGATGGCATTTTGACTTGATTCTTAAACCATGCAAGAGGAAAATCAAATGCAAGAATTTCATCTTCGATGAAAACTAGCTATGGGAAGGAGCAAGAGGCACAAAAATAAATATACATACTGTTATCACTGAAATTTTGTCCGCAAATGGTACAGGAATCCAACATCTTCAAATAGCTATGAGTTCACCCATGGAACAAAATTACCAAAAAATCATTTCCAAAAGGTTCAAAACTATACAACCAGTGATAAAATTAAGGTGCGCTATGACTACACAAGGCACGCACGCACATGCACCATCCAGAAATGCAATAAAAGTGCACATGCACACGATGCATGATTGTGGTCTCTAAAATCCGTGCACATCTGAGAACGACGCATTTATGAGATTGGTCAGCCTCCCACCCACTTTTGGTTTAGCTTCCAAGTTGATTTGACATCCAAATCTCGGCTGGATTTGACTGGGTGGCTGGTCAAAGAACTAAAAAATGCCCTAAACAATCCCTTTTCACACTAAAAGCTGGTTGCACAATACCTCAAAGTGGTGCTATAAAACAAGGCCATGGGTGCACTACATTTTCAAGGAATTCATTTGCAAGGTTATGCTGCTGCTATTCTCTTGGGGAATCCTCTTTTCTCATCAAGAGTATACTAGCATCATTACATTTGGGCAATCCATCTCACCTTTTGAGTGGATTAGCTTGGGATTCTTTCACCATTTCTTTCAAGTTTCAAAGTTGTAAGAAGAGCTCAAATTGTGGGGGTCCAAGAGCCCCCCCTTGGAGGAAGAAGGGACCCAAAGTCCCCTCTCTTCTCGGTGTTTTCTTTTCACTAATACAATCCTTTCCATTGGTGACATGAGCCTTATTGGTTTTTTGTTCTTATGTCCTTATGCTCAATAGTTTAGTTTTTATTTCCTTTCTTAGTTTAATTCTTAGCTTAGTCTTTTATGTTTCTTTTTCTAACCCTTTCTTTTACTGCTGTCTTTCTTAGCTAACCCAACTAGGCTTGTAAGCACCTCTGTTTTACTCATATAGGTGACAAAAGAGGTGCAACACATACTAAGGAAAAAAATAGAAAGAGGTGCAGTACTGCTAGGAAAAAAATAGAGGCGCAAAATAAATATCCATATCCATGTCACAGATAAAAATGCCACAGGAAAAAAATAGTAGTGAAACCATCAAAGAGGACACAAAAAATTACTTGTCAACAAAAGGGTTGCAAGGTGGTGAGCTACATGATCTCAATGGGACAAGGTAGGCATACCCATACTCGCTGAGATAACTCATGATATAAATAGTGAGACAATGAAGAAGTTTCGAATACAACATTGTGCAAGAAACCATGGCCGAGATATATTAATATGACATAATCAATCTCATATACATATACATGGGTGTTAAAATTTGAAGTAAATCCCAACTATGACTAAACTAAGTACATATGAAATGATGCACCCATGTTGAAGGAAGGGGGTGGAAGAGACCTGAGAAGCCCTGATAAACAAGAATGGGGCTTCAAACCCCCACATGCATATTCTATCAAATATGTGAACTGAAACTATCTATAATTTTTGGTGCATATGCAAATGTACTTGCTTTCTTCAACACACTTTCTTTAGTGTAATTTTTACCTTGCATGCATTATTTTCTTTAGTGCTTTTGTACACACAAGAAATTAAAAAAACATTGCCTTATTTTCTTTAGTTCTTTCTTCCACAGATGAGTCATTTGTCCTTAGATTTCAAAGTTCTTGTTCTTCCACAATTAAGTAAAAAATGAGCCTTTGACAGTTTGGCTGAACCTAGCTCACGTGGAATTCTTCGTTTGAAGCTAAGCATGGTTACCTTTGTTCACTGTTTTGTAGGTTATTGTGATCTCCTTTACTACCTAGCTAGAATAGTTTGTAGCAGGCAAGATTGGTTCATACCCCAAGTCTTGGATCCCTTCTTCCATGGATGAGTTTGAGCATTCTCTTCAGTTTGGTTATTGTGATATCCTTTACTACTTAGCTAGAATAGTTTGTAGCAGGCAAGATTGGTTCATACCCCAAGTCTTGGATCCCTTCTTCCATGGATGAGTTTGAGCTTTCTCTATCATGGTTATAGCTTGTCCCTGTGATTTGGGACTTGCAACACCCACTGTAGTCATGGTGGGCACTAAAGTAGGTGCCACACAATGTGTTCTCATCAAAGGGGTAAAGACACTTGAGAGTGCACATAAAGTAAGTGATATATTTAGAATTTATTTTTAAAATAATCTTATTAATGAATTGAACCAACCCAATATTTTAATGGCCATTAGTGAATTGAAATTGACCAGAAGTTAAGAGAACAACCACTTTGATACCATCTGAAGTGAAACTAGTAGTTCACTTCATAAAATAATTATTCATGAATATAAAACCCTAGCATTGTTTATAATATAATCATATTACATCAGTAAATATCAAGAATTAACTTGGACCATTTAATTGAAATGCATCACCACGACGTCTTTGACATGCCCGATATTTCTCCCATGGATTTGATAGAAAATTTGTTGTGTTATCGATGCATTTATGGTGCTAAACGTTTCCAATATGCATTCCCAATTTCAAACTCGGGCCATCACACTCTAATCCCATAGTCATGCTACAATAAATGAAGCCTTTTTCTTTAACTTCAATGCTATCACTGCAATGATTTCTTTCCTTGCAACAATTATTTTTTTATGAGTTATTCTCTGAGACAAACTATTTCAAAGTCGGGTCATGAGATTGTAAGCTTGTTATTTCTACCCACTATTAGTGTCTACAAAAAAAAGGAAATTACATAGAAATTATTGTCACTATCAACAATTTTCACCAATAACGTTTGGTGACTTCTTCTACCATGAATACAAATTTCTCTATCACGATCCTAGGCTACAAGCCTAGAATTCAAAAATTATTTTAAAAATATTCTTATGAATGAATCGGACCACTATCTCAATATTTTTATTTCCACCAATAGATTGTAATTGACCACAAGTCAACGAAACAACCACTCTAATACCACTTGAAGTGAACTTGGTGGTTCACTTCATGAAATCATTTTTTATGATTATAAAACCTCAATGATGTTTATAAGATAATCATCTTACAACAATAAGGATAGAGAATCACCTAAGACCATTCATTTTCTTGATTTGGGCAGTTATAGCCTAAGATATGCTTCTAGAGTACATGCTTCAACAACCATAAAATTTTGTAGATTTGAGGCACAAATGATAATCCCGCATGCACTTGAATAATATCTTCATAGAATATATATGCCAACATGTCGTGCTGTCATTAGATGTGAGATAAGTGTTAGCTTGCCCACTATTGCCACATATTAGTTATCCCTAGTTGCCACTTGTTCCATGTGTTACACTATTATTAGATGTGAAGATTTACACCTATTAGTTAGATATTATTTCCACCTTATCCTCTCATCCATGCATCATGTTGTCGTTGGATGTGAAGAATGCTACTTGTCAGTTACCTTAATTTACCACCTGATCACTTGGTCAATGTTTGATGCCACCATTGGATGTGAAAAATCCCAAATTTCAACTATCCTTGTTGCCACCTCATCATCTAGTCCCTATGTCAAGTTGTCATTAGATGTGAAGAAGGATTAAGAGGTGAATATGGGTGGATTAGTTAGCTCTGGTTACCACTTGGTCCACATGTCATGTTTTCATTGGATGTGAAGAATGCCACTTTTTATTTAGACATGGTTTCCACCTCATCACTTGGTCCATGTGTCACATCATCATTGGATGTGAGTAATTCCACATATTAGTTAGCCTAGGCTACCACACCATCACCTAGTCCATTTGTCATGTTGTCATTGAATGTGAAGAAGGGTGTAGGGACAAAGATGGATGAGATGGATGGAGCATGGTGGATGATCTCTAAGGTGGACGACCATGTGCAGTGTTGATGATATCTATTACAATTTTTTTTTTATAATGTTTGTCTATAACTTCCTATATTTTATTGTATATATTTTAATTGAGGATTGCCTTAATAAGTGGACAAACTCAACCTTTATGGTGAGTCTATTTTTTCGATGAGGCAAAATTCTGCCTCCAATCTACTCATTTTCTCGAAATTCTAACGATGTGGTTTATCTCAAAATGAGCCAAAAATCTTAATAAAAAAGTTCAATAGTCAAAATTCCCATGTCTTTACCTATGTTTTAAATCAGCAATAAGACTTATGAAAAGTCTTAGATTATAAATTCCATTTCCAAGAGCTCATCTAGTGAATTTTTTTACCTTTTGAACTTATTTTTCTTTCAACATTTGTTTGAAAGATTACTTGTCTTGCCACAATGATGATTTGGATAGAGATTAAATCATTTTGTCTCCACATGGCCAACTTGATGACAATGTTGTCACTTATCAATAATTGTATCCACAAGTTTATCAACTTTATCAACAATATTCTTAGATTCAACATTAACTCCTTCATCAAATTCTAGAACATTTGAATCTTTCCCATTCAATTGGTTTGGAGTAGTCTAGCATATGAAAGTTGAGGCATCTTCCATATCCTAAACCTTTTTTTTTCTTGTTGAATTTCAATTCTTCACACGGTCTTACAATTATTTTGGAAAAATCATGCTTCATATGTTTGATTCCATACATTCATGAATGTTTTCTTTTATCAATTGATCCATCATTATCACATTTTTTTTCTATAACATTTCAAATTGTTGGATAGAATCATATAAAGAGTCATGTAACTGATTAATTTCTTGATTGACATTTTGCAATTTTTTTCCTCATTTACCCATTTTTAGATATTCAATTGTGTCATGCTCGCTTACTTTATGTCTCACTTTCTTGAACTTGTCACAAAAAACGTTAGGGTGTTAGGTGCTACTGATCATGCACCAAAAAGAGTTATTATATAATGATTTGACTTTGATGTATCTCACTTGAAGAATATTGTGAAAAGAAAATGACCTCCTTATTCAATTTTAAGCAAGTATTGATCTCAATTAATTTTTGAATTTAAAAACACCTTATTAACTTTGAAAGGGTTTGTAACTCCACCCTTTGTATAATTCAATGATTCATTTTAATGAATCAAAATTATCTTTTAATTTGTACAATTCAGTGACTCGATAAACTATTGACTCAAAGAGAATTGTTCTCAATGGATTTACGATTTAATTTCACTCCAATGTCTTAAAGTTCAATGGAACTAAATTGACACAATCAATAATGTGATGTTTTTGAACATTATTCTTGAACCTTATACCATCTTGCTTGTTGATATTTCAATTATTTTATTCCTTTTTATTCCATGTGTGTATGGTGTAAGGACTAGGTGCAATTGTAATTTTTAAGTGTCCAAACTAGACACAAATTAAAATCATCAAGCATCCAAGAAATCATAACCACACATGAGTTTAGTTGATGATACTCCACACCAAATCGTCCCTTGGTGAAAATAAATTAGTAACATGAAGATCACACTCCCTTATATTAGTCTTAGTAGGTATCCAGGGAAATTCAGACTCAAATTGCCCAATGTATTCTCAAGAAATATTGTGAAAGTGCTATTATTAACTAGGGTGGAGGAGGAGCCATTGCGTCCTTGGCTTGATGGTGGAGGAAAATATGATAAATGTGTAGAGTAGTTCCCTACTCGTGGACATAAGTGAAAGACATATCTACATAGAATAACAATCACTTGTAACTATTATTGTTGAGATGGACAATGGGGCGAGTTTCTACCAATATTATAGGTGTTTAGAGACCTAATGGATATAAAGACACTCAATGGTTCATCACTCACGTTTTCTAGACCAAAACCACATTATAACCAATGAACCAACACACCGTACTTTCACCCAGGAACTATATGCTTGCTGGAATTTTATAAGACTCCTACCTTCCTATCAAGTACTATGCATGCACACATAAGATATTGTTACCCAAATATGTTTTCCCATCAAGTCCTATGCATGAGTTCATAATAACTTGTTACTCAAATAACAAAACACAGGGAAATTCTCCATTCAACATACAATATAGCAAATTAGAAACATGACATAATACATATCAAATTATAGTTAGATTGAATAGGTTGGGATTGAGTGAGCTAGATGCATGTTAAAAGGCCAGAGGAGATGGATGGAGTGCTCTACAATGAGAAATTGGATAAGAATGGGAGAAAATGGGTCGGGTTGAGGTTAGATTTCCTTATTTGTTTTCTGGCAAAATCACAATTTATGAGATCATTTGCCACAAATATTATATGGACATTACATTCAGATAAATGTGAATAGTCTATCCATTCCAAATAGTCTATTCGGATAAATGTGAATAGTCTATTCAAATAAATGAGAATATTCTATCCATGTCAAATTTCAGTGCATACAGAAATTGTTTGAAAACATTTCAACGTTGGCCCCATTCACAGGTCACTGTTACCGGTGTCTAGTCCTAGTACAATTTTTGTTCCTTGTTCCTTGTTTTGTGTTCCTCATTCCTTGTTCCTTGGTCCTTTTTCCTCGTTCCTTGACCATGGTGTAGTCCCCAAGATCCATTATTTTTGTAGAAAACATACTAATGGCATAAAATGTCCCATACAAAGACCAAATTAATATCTGCTACATAAGTCTTTTGTCTTTTTTCAAGGACTATGTAATGAATCTCAATTCTAAGAAGATTCAAATAGGACCTAATAACATTAAGTTCTTTCCTTACCCATGGGTGACATAACACTATCATTCAATAATCAAATTATTACATTTCATTTTCATGCTTCATGTGTAGTGAGGGCTTGAGGCACCACAAAGGAAACATACAAAGAATATGTCTTATGAACAAGATATATATGGTAATATCCATTTTTAGGTTTGGCCTATAGATTGTTCTTATATACTAGAATACATTGCACCATAATATAATCCCTACATTCCTTGAAAACCATTTAACACCATTCAAATTAGACACAATATTCTTGCGATGAATTAGCTATACTATCGACGAAATTTTTTCGTCGATAGTATATCTAATTTGTCGCAAGATTATTTACACTCATCTCTCTTGCGACGATATCAAATGATGCTTGGATTCATTTCATATTTGGTTTATCAACTTGAAATTAAAATTTGATACTTTGCAAGCTAGCTGGACCTTGAGTCAAATACAAATATGAAATTTGGAATCATTAACATATCTACTAGAACATATGAAAAATAGGGTTTATGGTTTACATGATGATATGATGAAGGAAGAAAGAGTGTGTGTGAGCGAAATTTGAGTACAGAAACTCTCCCATATCATTAAGGCATGCGAATAGTCTATCCATGTCAAATTTCAATGCATACAGATACAGTTTGAAAAATTTTCAAAGTTGGCCCCATTCATATGTCACTGTTGCCCGCCTCTAGTATTTTTATGGTGTTGATTAAGCAATCAACAAAAAAGAGGGATTTTTCATCACAAATATGAAATAGATACATTGTATATACATTAATGTAGAACCTTAAAGAAAATGAAGAAAGACTGATGAAAACTTAAAACTTGCATCAACCAAATTGTGTACTTTGAAAGAAAATTAGGGTTTATGGTTTACATGATGAATTGATGATGGAAGAAAGTGGGTGTGTCAGTCAAATTTCATATCTGGTTTATCAACTTGAAATTAAAATTTGATACTTTCCAAGCTAGCTGGACCTTGATTCAAATACAAATATGAAAGTTGGAATCATTAACATATCTACTAGAACATGTGAAAAATAGGGTTTATGGTTTACATGATGATATGATGATGGAATAAAGTTGGTGTGTGAGTGAAATTTGAGTCTAGAAACCCTCCCATATTGTTAAGGCATGCAAATAGTCTATCCATGTCAAATTTCAATGCATAGTTAAACAATTTGAAATTTTTTTAACATTGGCCCCATTCACATGTTACTGTTGCCCGCCTATAGTATTTTTATGGTGTTGATTAAGCAATCAACAAAAAAGAGGGATTTTTCATCACAACTATGACATAGATACATTTTATATAAATTGATGTAGAACCTAAAAGAAAAATTAATAAATACTGAAGAAGACATAAAACTTTGTCAACCAAATTGTGTACTTTGAAAGAAAATTAGGGTTTATGGTTTACATGATGAATTGATGATGGAATAAAGTGGGTGTGTGAGTGAAATTTGAGTCCAAAAACCCTCCCATATCGTTAAGGCATGCAAATAGTCTATCCATGTAAAATTTTAGTGCATATAGAAACTATTTGAAAAAATTTCAGTGTTGGCCCCATTCACAGGTCACTATTGCCGGTGTCTAGTCCTAATACACTTTCCATTCCTTGTTCATTTTTTGTGTTCCTTGGTCCTTGAACATGGTGTAGTCCCAAATATCCATTATTTTTTAACAAAACATACTAATGGCATAAAATGTCCCACACAAAGACCAAATTAATATCCGCTACATAAGTCTTTTGTCTTTTTTCAAGGACTATGTAACGAATCTCAATTCTAAGAAGATTCAAATAGGACATAAGAACATTAAGTTATTTCCTTAACCATGGGTGACATAAAACTATCATTCAATAGTCAAATTGTTACATTTCATCATGTGTACTGAGGGCTTGAGGCACCACAAAGGAAACATAGAAAGAATATTTGTCTTATGAACAAGATATGGTACTATCCATTTTGAGGTTTGGCATAGAGATTGTTCTTATATACTACACTACATTGCACCATGATATAATCCCTAAATTCCTTGAAAACCATGTAACACCATTCAAATTAGACACAATAATCGTACGACGAATTAGCTATACTATTTTTTCGTCGATAGTATAGCTAATTTGCTGCAAGATTATTTACATTAGTCTCTCTTGCGACGATATCAAATGATGCTTGGATTCATTTAATATTTTTTTTATTAACTTAAACTTAAAATTTGATACTTTGCAAGCTAGCGGGACGTTGAGTCAAATACAAATATGAAATTTGGAATCATTAACATATCTACTAGAACATATGAAAAATAGGGTTTATGGTTTCCATGATGATATGATGATGGAATAAAGTGGGTGTGTGAGTGAAATTTGAGTCCAGAAACCCTCCCATATCGTTAAGCCATGTGAATAGTCTATCCATGTCAAATTTCAATGCATATAGATACAGTTTGAAAACTTTTCAACGTTGGCCCCATTCACATGTCATTGTTTCCCGCTAGTAGTATTTGTATGGTGTTGATTAAGAAATAAAAAAAAAAGAGGGATTTTTCATCACAACTATGACACATATACATTTAATATACATTAATGTAGAACCTAAAATAAAAATGAAGAAAGACTGACGAAAAATTAAAACTCGCGTCAACCAAATTGTGTACTTTGAAAGAAAATTAGGGTTTATGGTTTACATGATGAATTGATGATGGAATAAAGTGGGTGTGTCAATCAAATTTGAGTCCAGAAACCCTCCCATATCATTAAGGCATGCAAATAGTCTATCCATGACAAATTTCAGTTGATACATAAATTGTTTGAAAACATTTCAACGTTGGCCCCATTCATAGGTCATTGTTGCCGATGTCTAGTCCTCGTACAATTTATGGTCCTTGTTTCTGGTAAAATTCATTCGACATTACACACATCCCAACATCTAGTACTGCAAGGGAGTAGTTTTATGGTGTTGATTAAGAAATCAACAAAAAAGAGGTATTTTTCATCAATACAACTATGACACAGATACATTGTATATACATTAATGTAGAACCTGAAAGAAAAATGAAGAAAGACTGATGCAAACTTAAAACTTGTGTCAACCAAATTGTGTACTTTGAAATAAAATTAGGGTTTCAAAAAAAATTCTATAGAAATGACAAAAACGTTCATTGAAACTTCATTGATGCAATACTGTGACAACAATATTGATGAAATCTTATACGACCGTGATGGTATAAAAATGAAAGAGCTTCTCTTGGTTTCAAGAATAATTTATTCTCTACTGAAGAAGGCCAACCATGTGAATTTGGAAGCTCATATGGACCCTCCCCTCCCCCTCACATCACTCTCAATTGATCCCCAAAACCTAATCTATAAAATAGAAAATAATCGAAAGAAACGTCCTATTAAGATTCATGCATAGAAACTACAAAAACAAAAATTAATGAAGGTACATGGAATTATGTGTTTATAAATGATATTTTTAGTCTACCACGTACTTTAGTATATTGGCAACTCTTTTCAGGTTTCACATAATAATTAAACAACATGTAACATAGGATATAAAAATGTCGTATAAAACTTAAAAACATGTCATTAACCCATGACATTATAAGTAAATTATTTTAAGAGAATAATTCATACAAATTAAAATATTATATAGTCACATACCTAATCCAACCTCAACATTTGTGTAATCATCCTTATTCTGTACCTTGATCTTCTTCATTGAACTCGAAATTTGTATCATCATCCGGTTCATAAACGATGTTGAAAGGATTGATGATATCATCATCGTCATCAATGTCATTTTTGAGCATATTTTCATCGACAACATCATCAAGAATTGCAATATTTTCTCCTACGCCGGGATCATGATCTTCTTCATCTTCTTCATCTATCAACCCTCCACAACCTTCCGGCTCTGTCTGATCTGTCGAATCATATTCTTGATCTTCAATATCATCTTCTTCCTGTAAATGAATATACTTAATTGGCCTTCCTCTTGGATCATATCTAACAACAAATGAACAATCCATTTCACCTGGAACATTTGAGTAAAATACCTATTCACATTGGCTTGGAAAAACATAGTGATCATGTCCTATTTGAAACACCGTTGTTTTAATAATTGGAAATCTGTTGGCATGTTGAATAACATTTATTTCCTCATCGTGTTCATGCATTTGTAACCTATACCATTTGAAATAGAACATAACTAATTTGAATGAATTAAAGTCACACTCAAGTATATCGTTTAAATACCCATAATATCTATTTTTAGATTCTCAGGGATGTCTGTCACTCCTATAGGAAACATTAGTGAACTGAAATACTATAGTTATCCCACTATCAAAATTTTTCTTGGTTTCATCCAATTTTTTGATGCGAAATTTATGACCATTGCACCACATAGCCTTGTGGTGTTTCAACTGAAATATGTCAGATATGTAAAAGATGCATTGTCAATTAATAAATTAACATATATTTATATAACTTCGAAAGTATATGAAAAATACAGTACACATGTAGTCACATTAATATAATATAAAATAACAGAATAAAATGGGTGAATTTTCTTACTTGTCCATCTTTCAAACCATATGCTAAATCAATTTCCCTCTGCATAACATTGGCATCTCCATTACGACGAGCTTATCTAACCAATTCAAATAGTTGTTTCCATAATAACCTACCTCCATTATGTTGTTTACATCTTTCAATCCATACATTCATCCAGTCAAGATTGTTTGCAATGTATAAATGCAGTGCATCCCACTCTTGAGAAACTGAAAAAAAAAATCATAATTCACCAATATTAAATATTAGTTATAACGTCCAATATGCAGGTAATTATAAATATTATTAATTTATGAAATAAATTATATTAATATATTAATGAGTATGATCATATACACAAAAAACAAAACTTTATATGTATTATTAATATATATTTTTAACAATTATTAATATATTACCTCTCATTTTTTTTATTCTACCTTGCCCCAACAGATGCTCCTGATCTTCAAATGTTTTGATGGAGTTCACATCCCAAATGTGATCCACTGCATGCATAGTTGGCTCTGCTAATTTAGGAAGATACTGAATAATATACACCATGGATTGATATACCATATATCCCTCCACCATATAACCCTCAGGACGTGCTCTTTTTCTAACCAACGCCTTCAAAGATTTCAAGTGTCTCTCCACCATCCACATTGACCTTGTGTGAACAAGTCCACAAATTTCAATCTCCTCAACTTGGTGTATGAGGTGGTGTTCTTGTGCATTAAAAATGTTGGAGGTATATACTTTTTCATTTCACACATTAGAAGAGGAATTTATCTCTTCCAATACTTTATATAATTTTCATGGATTTCTTTCAATGAAAACCATCTACATGAGATCATGACACAAGAAAATAACATGTTTCAACATAACATAATATAATATATTACATTACAAGTAAAACATGTGTCATTAAGTACAACAATAATTTGAAAGAACATTTTGCATACAAATCACAACTACTTACCTCATGTATTTTCCAATATCATACATAACTTGTTTGACATTCTTGTCAAAGTTGTTTGGGAGAGAT
>JASDQU010108414.1:8842-22841 GCA_032191745.1 Picea mariana | reverse complement strand
TCTACGATACATAAATAAATTGAGTACCTTGATGATTTCTATTATATTCCAACCTCCATAGGTGAGGTTTCATTCTTCGTGGTTTTAAACCAGTCTCTTCTTTCCCATTGAAAATATGTTTTTTCAGTAGTATGATACCTATGGTTCTTAGGAAGAAGGTTCCTATACTCATCAAACACCACCTTTCCTAAAATTTTTGAATGACGATACTTCATCTTAGGGCCACAAACTGGACATGAAAATTTACCCTTTGTTTGAAGACCTGCAACAAATGGATTAATGTTAATTATACGATGATATTATTTAAAAATTAAACATGCACCATGATAACATTAAAAAATTATATAGTATTAAAGAGTAATATCATAATGATACATACCACAAAAATGCGTTAGTCCAGGGGCATCATGAATTGTCCATAAAATTATTGCATGGAATTTAAATTTCTTCTCCCCGATTGGTTTACATNTCGATAAGAGGCTCGATATATACATTCATATATTTAACCTGGTACTTACCTAATTGTTTGAAATTACACATAATTACTATAGGAATGATATCATGTAATATATATAAGTAAATAAATAAACACAAGACATTATGCAAAAATTGAAACAAATGAAAATGTTACATTCAAAAAGTTAATGTAACCAAATACCTAGAACAATCATTGTCAACATTATGTGCTCCCTCTTTATTGACATCCAAGGAGGAATGTTATTGTTGATAAAAAAAATAGGCCACATTGAGTAAATAAAACTAAGATCTCCGAATGGATTAACACCGTCAGCTGCCAATGAAAGCCTAACATTACGAGGTTCATCTTTGAAATATTCCCATTTTTCCTCAATTTCCCTAAATGCAGAACCATTGATAGACATTCTAAGAACACCATCTCCACTTTTGTTATGTGCATAGTAATCCATAAATTGTGCTATGATTTCACACCTGAACAATCTCTGCAAACATGGAATTATGGGAATATGACGAAGAACTTTTCGAGGCACCCTTTTTGTTACTTGATCGGTTCGATATCTACTGATAAGACATTGCAGACATTTTGTTTTCGAAGCATGTTGTCCATAATATATAAAATGTTCATTAGGACATGCATCTATAGTTTGATAATCCATTCCAATGTCTTTCATAATGGAATGCAAACCTCGATATGTGTGAGGTAAAATATTTGACGATGGTAATAAAAATTCACCTAACAATCTACAACATAACAAATAACTAGTTAATGTAAATAATATTAATCGTAAAAATTGCATTTTTATTTTACACATTAATTAACACTAAAAACAAATAGAAAAAAATCAACATTTATGTATAATATGAGATGAAACATATTACATACCTTAGGATCCGTGCCATACAAGTGTTCGAAAAATTGTTCATAACCTTTAAGTTCACTAGCAACAATGTAGTGGAGAGAAGATTTTCTATTGATCCTTCATAAAGTCATTTATTTGCCTTTTTATAATAGAGGTTCATCATAAATACCATCATTGTCCCCATCCTCATCCGGCTGCGAAAAAAAATCTTGGATCATTTGATTTGTCCCATCATCTTCTTCCATGGGATCATTAACTTGATTTGTCCCATCATCTTCTTCCATGAGAACCTCATTTGCTTGGTCATGATGTTCCTCATCTTGTACAACATCATTTATACTAATACTTGGTGCAATATTCTATGGAAAGTTAGAGGGAAACTCTAACTTTATAATTACAAACAATCATGCAAAATTAGTGTATACTATAACAAACATTCAAACAATATATATACATATATATAATTTTATATAAAATTGACAAAATAAAAATAGATAATGAATATATATCTAATTACCATGGGACGATATTCATTTGATCCGCCATCAATGTGCCCATATTTCCTACAATGTTTTGTAGCTGTTGCTATTAAAATTCTTACGAGACGTATGAGGCAACATTTTTTGCAAGGGAAATAACATATACCATCACCCTTTTCACCTGCTTTACTTTTTCCCCCAGCTCTAACTATATTCTACGACATTCTTCGGCACACAAATACCCTTTCAGAACCATCGTTGTTAGAGCAAGATTGTCGCAACATCTTTAAATCGTCAAATATTTATAGGTCAATTTAGGTCACGGTTGTCGCAATTGCAAAGATCGTGATCTATATATATATATATATATATTACGTATTTATTTGTTATATTTAGGTCACTTTTTCAAAGATTGGAATGGTTATAACGGTCAATTCATCACTCTTGCGATGAACGTTGACTATATTAGTTTAGACTTTGTCAAAATGTATAACGGTCAATATGGATAGTATCAAAAAGTGTAACGGTCAATAGTGAGTGTCGCTCTTGTGACGAAAACACAATTTTGTCGAAATAGAGATAATAGTCTACCATATTGATGATCGTCACAAAATAGACGAAAGTTTGGTTCTGTTGATAGAGCGACAAATACAGGGTGGATTTAGATCAAAATTGAAAAAATGAACTTTTTCTCTTGAATTTTGCGATGAAAGAGTACTTTCATCGCAATTAGTCGTCACAATGTTTTCAATATGTAGTATTGTATATGCTCTATGGGATTATCGCACAACCACCAAAAATAGCACTAGTCATACTCCTTTTCAACTTTTATATGTCCAATAAGTTGTTATGCCTATTGAAATTGAACTCATGTCTCTCTATTTATCTATGCAGGCTGAAGAATTGAACTCTAGAGATGTTTTTCGGAGGATGAATGCTCTTCTAGCCTTAGAATAACAAAGGAATCATGCATTGGAAAATATTAAAAAAAGGAAACATACAGTCAATAAATAATTTGATAAGCGCGCTAAATCTTTCAAGTTTAAAGTACATGACAAAGTCTTTCTTTGGGACTCTGCACATGATGATAAAGGAAAAAAATCCAAATTCTAGAAACTCTGGCTAGGTCCTTACAAAATCTCTCTAATAGTCGACAATAATACTTACATGTTAAAAGATTTTGAAGAGCGGCTATTCTCATTTACGACTAATGGCTCGCATTTGAAACATTATGTTGAGCCTACCTAACTGTTTCTTTTTCTGAATCAATGTTTCATGTAAATATCAGTTTAGGTTGTACAATTTCTTTGTTTCTGCACTTTATTTCATCATTTCTTTTGGTTTACTTTCATTTTTTTTTGAGTTTTGATTGTAACTATATTTTTTTTTATTTCACTAGAGTTTTATTTTTTTTGCTTAATTCTCAAATTTGTGGACTTTGTTTCAACCTGATTAAGTTAAGTCTGTATAGACACATTTTTTCCTTGCTTTTAGAAGTATTCTTGAGTACTTAGCAGTAGTCAAATAGAAAGAAAGACAATTACTTGTGGTCTGCAGCCTTGTATCGTGATGCCTCTATGGCCACTTTTCTTAATATTGAGCTCTAAAGATACCCCCTCTCTCATATTTTCCTTTTCTACCTTCCGCCACCCCTATTTTGAAAGAGCATACTAGATCAAAGGAAAACTTTGAGTGCATAATAGAAAATTTTCTTGACCTGTGAAATGATAAGATGAGTTCAAGCCAATACTATATTTCCTTCCCTATGGAGTCGCCATTGTTGACTCTTACAATCGTCATGAAGTCACCAGTCTACAAAGAATTGTAAGGAACACATATTTTTTCATATATATATATATATATATATATATATATATATATATATATATATATTACTAAATAAACTAATAAGTGGGACCACCTATAGTGTTTTTTTTTAAACAATTTTGAAGAGGATCTCATTTAAAAATAAATACTTGAAGGCTGATGCGATTGGAAGGAATGCATTTTATTGATACAACATGAGCTTGGAATCTTTTCAGTACAAGGTTCCTAGTTGCTACGTTCACAGGTCTATGGTTTTAAATGAAAAAAGTGGTCATCCCATTTATTTTTTATACCATTCCATACATATATTTGATGAGTTCATCACTCCTTGATAAATGTGATGCAATTTATTTTAAAAAAGGGGTGTTCAATTTTTACAAAATATATGGTATACCTATCATATGCACACCATTGATTACATGTATGACTTCCAAAACATATCATATGAGTTATGTGATAGAAATGGTATCAACCTTGCTATTGTAATTAAAATGAATTTGAAAGTTTTATATAGTTAAGGTTTGGAGGTTCTAGTGTATATGGGATGTATAATGCGCCTTGACTGCAAAACATTCAAAAGTGTTATGGGTATTTAATGAGAAAAGAGGCAACATATATGGCATGTGAATGTTGTGTGACACATAATACACTTGGTAATCATCCAACGCTTGAGGTTTTGATGTGGTGATCTTTGGGATTTGTAAAATATTAATGATGGCCACCACCCTAGCGCGACGTGACCAATAGTTAATGCATTTTGCTTGTTTTGGGTTACCACCTCGGGCGTTTGGCATTTGATTCATTTTTATTTTTAGGAAGGGTTTGGATGCCGGGTTGTAACTGCTATAAATGTCTCGAAACAAAAATAAATACCACACAACTCCATGTACCATGGTTTCGACTCCCTTTCATCTAATGTTGTTCTTTGCTAAATAATTTACTCGTGGCTCTGTGAATGATGTGTTGTGCTTGTCAATTTTATTGTTTCATGTTATAACTCTAGAAATGTGAAGAATGACAATCCTATTTGAATGAAAATATATGAGTTTTTACAGTCAGAATACTTGAAGTCGAAAAGTAGTTTGATGAAGAAAAGTAGTTTATGGTTGTTGAGATTTATGTGTTTTATTTCCACCTATTATCTCTCTATTTTGGATATGAGTATCTCTCCTTATTTATTCTGTAGCTCACCATTTAGTTTTTTTCAACCATTAGATTTGTATTGTCATTATGGGGTTGTTTATTTGGGTTTTACACCCCATGGCCTTATGCGTAGAGTCGGTCAACAATGGTTCTTGATTCATTTTGAGTTGGGGTTTGTATTCCTTGCATGCATTGTACAATCCCAAAACAATAATTCTCCTGGTTAATGAAGAGACACACGAGTTCATTTTTTATTGATTGAATGATAAAGGGGTTTCAACCATATTTTTTCGTTCTCTGCGTGATTTTGTTTTTCATCTGTAAGGTCCAGTAGTACTAGTCCTGTGTTATATACATTTCTCTTCTCTTATTCAATCTTGGTATTACAACCTACAAATCAAGTTGTTTCACTATGGTCACATTCAAGGGGTTTCATGAAGACTATGGGTTATCGACTCATCGAAAAATAAAGAAACCCACATACATATGCACAACACTGGACGAATGAGGTTGAGAAAATGAGTTCGATTACGGGATAGGTTTGTAATCCCTGGATGCGGTAATCCAAACTCAACCGACTTTAAAAAATGGGATTTTGGGATTTAAGTCCTCGAAGTGTTTAAGGCTTATTTCTGTCATGATATTTTGATGCATGAGATACATATTTGGATTAACGTTTTGGATAAACTAGATGTTGTTGCAAACTTAATTTTCTCAGTTTTAATTTGGATCTTCGTTGGTGAATTAAGCTTGGGTTATGATGAAGTAGCATTTCAAAAATTTTGGTTTTATGATGAAGTTACCATAATGATTGGTCTCTAATAGTATTGATGCTGATGATTTTCACTGTATATTTAAAAATTGTGGAAGATCAATAGTCTTGAACAAAAATTAAGAAATTGTGACTACTGGACATTAGTGTGATGAAAAAAAAAAAAAAAGCATTTTAAATAAACAATTGGGTATCAACATAATTTTAATTGGGACATTTCACAGGTTAAATGAAGAATGTGGTTATAACATGATAGACTATCAAGAGCTGCAGATTGATACATGTTTAAAATTCTTTGATTGCATGTAATTATAATTCTTCTCAAAGAATACATACCATTATAGACTCTGTAATTAATGCATGCTCATTTTATATTCCCCTATCATAAGTAACACTTTTCGCTCATTACAATCCCAATTAATTTTCCCAAATTTCCCTTTTACTCCCATGCTTAATTAGAGTTATGTAATTGTAGAACTAAATTGATTAAAAGAGAAATGTTAACTTGTTCAAGGTTAACTTTGTTTTCTAGCTAGAGTAATATGGTTGAGAGTTAATGAGGTGTTTTAAAAGCTGGCCATGGAAGAAAACAATCCATTTTATTTTCCTGTCATACTAACCATTTTTTGCTCATTACAAATCCCATCATTTAATCCCAAAACTCTTTCAAAATCCCCGTTCTAAGTGATTGTTGGCTTTGATAACATGAATTACATGATGATTGCTTGCATGTGTATTATTATAAACAGAGCCATGTTTAAATTATTTCTTTTGCAAAGTTTTAGATGAATGATTAGTTGAACTTTGGCTCTGACTTGTGTAAATATATATTAGTATGAGCTTTTTCAGCAGGGGTAGTCATGGTAGAAGAGGAAATAATAGAGGTAGAGGACTAGGTCCTTGGAAAAGGGGTAATAAAAGGATTCAATTTTCCATACATTTTGATGCATATTCGGAAGAATTCAATCTGTTGCTACAGAAAGGTTTTCTCAATTTGGCTAGACAACAAGATTATAGACCTCCACTTATGCCTAAGAACCCTCATCCAAGTATCAATATTCCAATCCCAAACCATGTTTCCTCTCCTATAGTTAGACCAGAACATGATGGCTGGAAAAATGTTGTGCATCCTCCTTTTGGACAGTCACATGGCTGGCCAAATATTGATCACCCTCAACAAACTCCTTTTCATGCTTGGAATATTGCTTATCCCTTGCATCAGAAGCATATATCCCAAGCCTCACATGCCCATCATGCCAAGGCCAATATCACTGAACTTGAGGATAGTCCAGATAAGGAGAAAGTAGTAGTAGCTGAGACAAATTCATCACATGGGTCATCACATTCAATCACTTCACATGTGCAGGGAAATAATCAGAGATATGCTAAGGAAGGTTCATTAGTTGGGATAAATGAAAGGGCTACAAGTAGTCATGGAAAGAGAGGATCAACCTCTAAAAAAAAATGTTTTTTCATGATATTGTTGGCATCTGTATATGAAATTATTAGCACTTCATTTTGGATAGCATATTATTTCTAACAGCTCATACTTTTGACAATTTATATTTTCAACAACCTTATATTTTTATGCTATATATTTTAAATAGATCTACATGATGATTAAATTTGGATGAATTTAAATAATTGTTACATGGAGCGACACATATATTCTTATGAACTTTCCATATTATGCATTTTAATGACATAGAGTGTATGATGTGGCAAGCTGATATGTCTTGCATATAAGGTGGAAGTTACAAGGAGGAAATGGTTCATTAATGGGTTCAAAAGAAATAGGGGGTCCCCACTTATTATCTTTATTTTGTACCCTTATCATATTGTTATTATTATTATTATTTATTATTAATTTACTTGACAAGTCTCCTACTAACTAACTAGTTGTTAGTTAATAAATTAATTAAAAGTTGTTGAATGATTCAACTACCTTGGAGATATTTAAAGGAGCAATCTGAAAAAATTAAACGAGAGAGAAAACATTGCCCTTATAAGGCCTGCTCTTACTTCCAAGTGAGATTTCATTACTACTTCATTCATCTCTTATTTTTAAGCTAAGACACTTCATGTGATAGTAGGGTCTGTTGAAGGTGATGAAATCTAGGACCAAGAGGCATTGAATTCTAATATGCTTCCAGGTTGATTGTCTGTTTGATAGTCTGCAGACTTCTTTTGGTTTCTGTATTAGTTTCTCAGTACTAAATAGGATTATTGTGCAGAGTCATAACATAGTGCAATTTGTAGTTGTTGACTTATCATTCTTGGTCTAAGTTGAAGGCACCAATGACCTATGTGTATGTTACCTTAGGTTACTAGACTTACATTTGGTCCATACTTTGGCAATATGAGAAGTGTATTGGTTGTTACATAATGAATGAATAAAATCATTGATGGTTTTGCAACTCTTTTGGTCTCTCTTATTTTTATCATATTATGTGACTCTTCTTCTTGTTTAAATTATTATATTAAAAAATCTAAATTTTTATTTCAGTTTTCATTTGATAAATAAATTTAAGACAACAATTTATCTTTAAGTCAAATAAATCGAAGGTTAATTGAACTTGAAATAAGGCTATAAATTAGGGTGATAATCCCGCATATCTTATTTTATCCAAACAAGATTCGAAAAAATGTTGTGAAGAGGAATTTCATTTATTTTACTCAACATGCCCTTAGGTGGGCACAACACTATGTCAGAAATAGGCTTCTCAATCTGAAGAGCGACGAAAGATAGAGGAGGAGAAGAAGTGGAAGGATTATCGGTAGCATCTCAATTGGTATGATTATCTGGAGGGGTATCATAAGTCTTATCCCTAGTTGTTAGACTAACTATATCCTTACACATAAAGTCCCGAGTGACACTTGAGGAAGCATCCCCATGATGGGAATGACTTGCATTTACCCCTTCCAGAGAGGAAGGATTTTGTGCAACCATTTATTGCTGTTGAACCTAGAAAGAGTCTGTTAAAACTATAGGTAGAGAGGTACCTTTAAGAAATTTAGTGCTTCCTCAAGATGAGGACAAAATTTTATGTAGTGGTCCTCCATACAAATCATGTAAGGAATATTAAATTTCCTTTTTGGTTGGCCATCAACAGTTTTTGTATTCTCCTGTTGGTTAGAAGAATATTGGATTTACCCTTGTGTTTCTTGTTGCCTCTGGGTTGCTAGGACGAAGTGGATTGAACCAAATTCATCTCATAGGTTTGAGTAGGAGTGGAAATAGTTTTGGCATTTGTAATGGAGCTTACCATGACATCGACATGGGATTCTGTAGCAGGTCTTGTCAGATCATTCGACAAGAGAGGAGCATGAGGTATCATATCATAAAGTGTGCCAAATTGGGAATATACAAAGTCCAAATATTGAGCATGAATGATAGTTTTCTCCTCAGTAACAACACATCCCATGGTGACATCTCTGGCAATGGGTGGAGAGAGTGACTTTGTAAACCAATCTGTGAGGATTTTGTCCAGAATTATAGCTTTAATAAACCATCTCCACTGCCTCCTCTCATGAATATGATCAGATATGTGGGTGGAAGTGGATTGCCAGAGTAAGTTCAAAATATTTGTATCAATCTCATACAATATAGGAAACTGAAAATGTGTCAAAAAATCTATGTCGAGATAATTAGAGTTGAAAAAAGAGTTACACGGTAGCTCAATATACCATTTGGCTGCTACACCTATAAGTGTTCTCTGAAAATCCTCAAACGAATGGAATCATCGATCAAAGAATTCAAAGAACACCATAAATGGAAGGTCATAACATGATTGTTAGGATATTCTCCAGGTTTTTCATTGAATGTTTTTATGTCGGAGGGTAATTTGGCAGGGATGGAGGGCCAAAACAGGGCCTGTTGAATGGGATCATTTTTCAAATGAGATATATCTGGAAATTCTAATGTAGCCAAGAGTGGAAGTTGTCGGTTATCCCATGGATATTGGTTGTAACCATGTGGCATGGGAACATCAATATGGACATATATATGATGGACAACCTAGATGGTCCTCCCATGTATTGTGGTTGACCTGAGGCTCTCCCCATGTATGGTGAATTCCTTGGTTGTCCACCCATGTATAATGGTTTTTCTGGTTGTCCACCCATGTGTGGTGGATGTCCTAGTTATCCACCCATGTATGGTGGTTGTCTTGGTTGTCCACCCATATACTGCGGTTGATTGGATGGACTTCCTACATACTGTGATTGACCCAATGGTCCCCCCATGAATTTCGGTTGGCTAAATAGACCTCCCACATACTGTGTTTGATAGAGTTGTTGTGTTGGAATCATGAGGTTCAAATATTGATTGGGAAAAGTTCCTTTCTGAGGAATGCCTTCCAGATTAGGTTGAACCCATAAAGGATTAGCAACTCTTGGATATGGTGATCGAGGATATAGGCTAGTGGTAGTATGGATGGAAGGACTTGTGGGAGCATCTTGTCCCAAAGTTTTTTGATGTTGCAACCACATAAGAGTTTTCCCCATGGCTGAAGGTTTTCCCCCAGTAAAAATTTTCCATCTAGTTGAAGGTTTCCCCCTAGATAAAGGTTGGCCTCCCATAGAATATTGACCTCCAACAAAGCGTGTACCCATTTTTAAAGTTGGATATGGAGGATGAGTATCTTGTGTAACTATGGTTGTGCGAATGACTTGACTTCTAACCATTTTACTAATGGAATGACCAAGTAAAGCACATGGTGTGTGCATATGTGGAAATAGTTAAGTAGGAATATTACCTCACCCATGTGTGAAGAGAGATGTATTTGAAAGTTGTTGTGTCAGGGTTACCTGTGTCACTGATGTTCTTAGTAAATAAGAAGCAATAGTATCAACTACAAGATTTGTGGATAAAGGTAAACTCTCAAGTCCTTCTACAAAACCAAAAGTCGGTGTGTTCATGCCAAAAGATTGTGTAGTGGTTGAACCAAGAAGTAAATTGTAATACAAATAGGCATCAAGAGGTCTCGTGAATGGTTGATCAATGAGTAGTGGGATGAGTGGATCGATAAAAAGGGGATTTGGGTAAGATACAAGGCCTTTCACAAAGGTTATGACCAATTCTTCTACGTGTTGTCCACTTCCAAGAGTGACACTTCCAATTTCAATTTTTTTTTGACCATTCCTTCATAAGAAGGTTCGTGTTGAGGTTCATGAACTTCAGGATCCAAACCTTGCATCTTGCGAGATATTTGAAGTTCTTGATCAGCCACGATGAAAGTAAAAATGTTTCCTAAGGCCAACTATGAACTTTGAGACTACACACACCTAAAAAACACCTACATGTAATCAACCAAGCAAACAACAGATAAAAGGATCTTCCTAAGATGGGATGTCAAGTTGTTAGAAAAGATATGAGAAGTAGTTACCTCAACCTCCACGTAACATCCATTATTGGTGAAAGAAACCCTCGCTTCATGGGATCACCCTCCAAGGGTATTGAAAGTGTGATATGATGTCTTCCCCAGGTAATATGGGAATCCCCCCACAATAACCTTTGTAGATACCTAGGAAAGGCCACTAAGGTTACCAATTCATAGTTGGCCTTCGGAGGGGGGTACAATCAACAGTCGGGACCGAACGTATGGGAAGGATATAAAATTCTGAAATTCTTCAAGAGAATTGAAGACAAGTGAAACAGTAAGACTCCTGAGGACCTCAAACATATTTGGGATTCATGAAGCATCGAGACCAAATGAAACTAGTAGTTTCTCAAGAAAAACCTCCAATATATGCTTGTTTCACTATGATTGGTAAATATTTATATGGGTAAGCTTCGCTTCTCTTACGCACATGACCTTGTGTTTAGCCTCTGTGTTAGAGGGGTTTCCCAACTATGTCTATACAATAGTTGAATTTGACCAATCCTTAGTGTTCTATAGTCTGTTTAGTAGTCTTGGAAAATTTACTCATTGTTCCTAGTCCAAAGATCCCAATCCTATGCTACTATTGGTGTGCTATAAACCAAAAATGTCTAGTTTAGTTTATTAGCATGTTGGCTGATTTTAATGACAACTTTTACTCAGAAGGTTCACAGAGATGAAATTATTGATGTGTGAGACTTGAATCCAATAGAATGCAAAAAGAATGAAATGCAATCATTTCTTTTCGATGAAATCTATGTATGCGAACGAGAAGAGTTCCATTCTTCTTGCCACAAGCAAGTACTCAAAATTACACAAAGTTTTCAAATTTCAGGAGAATGATGATGCCAAAATATAAAAAAAATGTTTCCGAAATCCAAATGAACATGCAAGAATAGCTCTTTTCCAAACATGTACCCAAACTAATTTCCTAAGAATACAAAAATTTCTTTGTTCGATTATGTATGAAATGAAATCTTTTCAAATGAAAAAACAAATTCTTCTTTGATTTCAATGGGAATGAAAGAGATCAATGTTTGACACAAATAAATACAAAGAAAAAATGGAAATCAAACAAAGTGCACTCACAAAATGTAAAAGAGAAAGAAGACAATCACTCTTCGAAATCCTAAAAAATGAGCAACAAAAATAAAAGATTAAGGTTGGGTTGCAACACATAATAGAGTTTCAGGCATTCAAAATACCAAAGATTTCAAAAGAAGGAAACAAATAAACTAAACAAAAAGTAACATTTTCAAGTTCAAGTTGACGAAAAATTCAAAACAATCAAGTTAATTAGAAGTATGAAGGCTTGTGGGATGAATATCATACTACTGGAAGGCAGGATGGACCAAGGGATCTTGTTAACCCAGGGAAACCATATAGTTTCACAACTTAAGGAATTTGAAAAATAAAATATGGGTAAAATAAGTGATAAATGTCATTCTCTTAAACAAAAAAAGTCAAAATCAAACCCAAAGGACTCTAAGCTAAATCCTTCAATCATAGGACTGATAAAAATAGGGCAAAATTCCTTGAAACCATGCAGAACAAGGGACAAATGCTCCTGTAAACAATGACAAAAGGAATTGATAAGGGGGTAAAACTCCCCATAATACTAGTAGGGAGTGCTAGTAATGCTATATAGACCACTGACAGGGAGTGTCAATGCTCTGTAAATCACTCTAGGGGAGTGTTGCTGCATGGAAGTAATGAAAAACACTCAAAAAGTTACCCAAACTCAACAAAGACTGGGTTAATGACTTTGTAAAATTCTCAATGAAGCATAGTAAATATGAATAGTCCAAAAAAATAATATCAAACAAGATCAAACAAGATCAAATCACAAACAAGACTTAACAAGGACTAGACAAGCCAAGGGAAGACTAGTCAAAAGTCATTCCCTAGTGGAGTCGCCATTTTTCTGTTGTGAGAATTTTCACCTTGCAAACAGGCTAAACTCCCCTCTGGACCAAGACCCCTTGTTTGGTCCAAATACAAAATCAAACCAATGGTTACTAGTTTCCTTTTAGATCTAGTTCCTTAACCTATAGATAGAAGAAGGGGGACTCACTTGTTTCCCGAAGTTTGTCCTCGCTGCTCCATCCTTTTTCTTTGCTGCTTCAACTCCTTCAGCGATTAAAGAGACCTGGAAAACAAGAGGAAACCAAACCTTTCTACTTCTACTATATATTTTTAGGTAATAACTAAATCTATTTATACCTGATTTAACTTAAGCTTAGACACATTAATGAACACTATAGTGAAAGGAATATGCCAAGTTGATATTAATGGAAATCTAATAAGAAGGAACTTACAAATCACCTATTTATGCTACAAAAGTATTCTCCAATCTCTCCAGTCTATCCCTTGCATGAATGTATTGAGATCAAAATAATGATGCTTCAATGGATTCCCCCCTTTCTCCCATGAATGACCTTGTTTATATAACACTTGAGAGGATTAACCACCATAAAATTTCAAGGGAATTGTTGAGATATTTAATCAAGTTAGGATTTACTATCCAAAATGGAGGTAATGTGGATGAATCGAGTGTATGAGTCATATTTTGACCATAACCATACCAAAGAATCTCGAGATTTTCCCTTAGAAAAAGGTGGAACTAATCTAACTAGCCACATAACATTAGTAACACTCCCCCACAATTCATTAGGGAGTGTTAATGATTCCTATACATAGGCAGGGGGCATTAGTGGTCAAACAAGGATCAAAGCTTAGGGAAAGTGGTTAGGTTTCAACCTTTTCTCAATGTTTTCTAATTTACCATAGTTTAGGGATTATGAAAAATGGTGGCGACACTTAGTAAAGTGCATGAGACACTTAGTAATGTGAATACAACACTTGAAAAAGTGCATGTGACACTTAATAAGGTGTGTTAGGACAAGGATTTGTGAGAAGGTTGGAGGTTTTTCCTTAGGAAATAACCCCTTGGTTAAAAATGAAGGAAAGGGGTGTTATGGGGGGTGGTCTGAGTTGGTGGTTTTTTGGCATGGGACCCTTGCAACATGTCTCCTCTACAACAACTCAACCCCCCCCCCC
>JASDQU010108413.1:260017-276313 GCA_032191745.1 Picea mariana | reverse complement strand
ATATTGACTGTAGGATAAGGGTGTTGACATTTAGTGAAAATATTACGATCATTTTACTGTTATGAGCAATGTAATTTGATAGGGTAATGGTAATGTAAGATTATGTTATTGTAATACTAATTCAGCAGGTTGTTTCAACGTTACTACATTACAATATAATGAATGTAAGGTAATGTTATTTTAGTAAATCATCTTATGATGGAATGGGTGAATTATAATGTGAGTAATCGGTAGTGTCATCTAATGCAATATAGCAGAATGTTAATGGCTTGATCCTTAGTATAATGTCCTTGCAGCTCAATGGGTTAATTTGCGAAGTCTTATATTATCAAGGTGATGATGCTAACCCTCATGGGACGATTGATGATGTAAATTGACAATGATGGCGTCAAATGATTTCAGGATAATTTGTTAATTACTGAGATGAAGTGAAAGAGCAATGGTTGCTTATGGCATTAAAACACATTTACTACCATTCATTTAATTATGATTACGATTGATGACTTTTTGTCTTGTTAGATGTTAATCTAGTCAAGTTTTAGTCTTGTACTATGGGGGTCCCTGAATGTGTTTTAGAGGGTACCTTGATGATGTTTTATGATTAGAATTGCGCCATGGATTGACCTTAAGACTCATAGTTGGTAGTCCCTTGTTAATTTAAGATTGCGCTGGGTTGTAAAACCTTGTGTGTTGGGTTGGATTGCATCAGTCGGGAGGTAGACACCTTCAGGAGCCTTAGTATTTATGTATGTGTTTAACTGCATCAAGAATCCAGTGCCGTATCAAGAGTCTCCAGCCCTTTAAAGGCAGGGTTACCACTCTTGCGACACACCTTAGGGGATTACTAGTTTCTGCCTGAGCAGACGGCCAGGAGCTCATCTGACCTCCTCTCTCTCTAGAGCAGAGGACTAAGATTAAACGCCCTGCCTTCCTGTGCAGAAATAGTAAACCTACTACCATGGATTCTACCTTCTGTGTTTGTGCAGTACCTCACCCAGTGTGTCATTATGGTTGAAGATATCGTGGGGTGCCTTGGTCTTGGATGTTCTTTGCTTGCAGTTTCTTGTCATGCGCCTTGCGTCTTCTTGCTGTGATTTTCGTGGTTGCATCTGGACAGTCGTTGGGTGGCGACGTAGAGTCTAGTGTGTCTTTTTCCCCTCCTCCACGTCCGCACACAGTTAAAAAAAAAAAAAAAAAAACGAGTTGTTGTCGTAACAAGGAGGGTCGTTACATATGGTATCAGAGCCGGTTCGACCCGAGACTTGGGATTCTCTACGACTTTCGTTGACTTGAGTTGATTTTATTATACTATTGCRGATCGAGTTGATCGTGTGCGTGCACGGTGATCTTGGTTAGAGGATGCCGCGGAGGCTGACGACAGGGTGCTTGGGAGGAGGCGCGACGCCTCTAGTAGCATCCACACCTGAGGGGCCTAACCCCCAGGGAGGCGAGCAGGTTCTCAGACAGATGCCGATCGCAGTTGGCGATGTCGTGGGGTTGATGAAGTCGTTTCAGTGCATGTTCAAGGTTCTGATCAGCCGTTTGGATAGAGACGAGGCCCGGGCGCCGGCACCCCCTGGGGTTCTGCCGCGCGCACCGGCCGTTACAGGTGGCTTTCACTGTGAATTCAAGAAGGTAAAATTTTCTCAAGTTCTTTGGTGCCCCGGACGGCACAGCCGCCTAGGCATGGTTGGAGAACATGGCGATGTGCTTCGCACTTCGCGATTATACCTCCAACATGAAGGTCCGCATGGCAGTCTTCCAACTGAAGGGGAGCACTCTTCTATGATGGAAGACGCTCATGCCGCAACTGAACTTGGCCGTGGAAGACGTGTCATAGGAACGGTTCGAGGAACAGTTTCGAGAGAGGTATATTTCATAGGAATTCATTGAGCTTCAGCTTAATGAGTTCAACGCTTTATGGCAGGGAGATCCTATGGTGCTCGAGTACGAGGCACATTTTATGGCACTGCTCTGGTAAGCTCCGCACCTTAACTGTGAGAAGTTTAAGGTCATCAGGTTCGTGTTGGGACTTAACGGCGGCCTGCGCGCAAAGGTTTAAATGTTTTGATGCCTCAAACCTTGCATGATGTCGTCCAGAAGGCATTTGAACAGGATGAGTTTATCTTCGTGGAGATAGCTTCGGGAGCCAAACAGAAGGTTGGAAGAAAGGTTACGGGCTGTGCCCTTAACCTGGGAGAGTTTGTCACGACAGTCAACTTGTACGTCACGATATTAGGATCTTATGACGTTGTGATCGGTATGGATTGGTTGGAAATGCATGAGGCAATACTCAACTGTAAGACGAAACGGTTGAGCTTGGTGGATGACGAAGGACAGAGACGTGTGATTGTAGGGAGGAACCAGGGAGTTTCCCTGCAGTTTGTCTCTTCCTTACAGTTACGGCAGAGTATGCGCAAGGGGTGCAAACTTTATGTGATCCTTGCGCTAAACGAAAAGGGAGTAGCAGAAGGTCTAGAACACCTTCCAGTGGTGAAGGAGTTTGCAGACGTGTTTCCAGAGGAGTTGCTTGGGATGCCGCCGGAAAGGGAACTGGAGTTTACCATAGACCTGAAACTGGGGACTGAACCGATAGCAAGAACGCCTTATCCGATGTCGACCCTGGAGTTGCAAGAGTTGAAAATGAAACTGAAGGAGTTGTTGGACCGGGAACTGATGCGTCCTAGTGTGTCACCGTGGGGTGCGCCAGTTGTCTTCATATGAAACAAGGACGGATCGTGGAGGCTTTGCTTTGACTACCGTCAACTGAACAAGGCTACGATCAAGAATCAGTATCCCTTACCAAGAATTGATGATTTGTTCTTTTGGAAAGGGATGAAGGCCGACATAGTCAACCTTGTGGCTAGATGTCTAGAGTGTTAGAAGGTAAAGGCTGAACATAGACACCTGGAAGGATTACTTCAACCACATTCCATTCCGGAATCGAAATGGGATGTTATTTCGATGGATTTTATTGTTGGATTTCCAATGATGGCAAGGAGACACGACTTGATTTTTTTGTAGTAGTAGACACTCTGACAAAGAGTGCTCACTTTATTCCTGTGCGTACGACGTATCAGGCACCTGACATAGCGAGCGTTTTCTTCAGTGAGATTGTGAGGATGCATGGCGTGCCTAAAAAGATTATATCCGATCGTGGATCAGTGTTTACTCGACGATTTTGGACGAGTTTCCAAGAGGCCTTGGGAACCCAACTTAACTTTAGTACTACGTATCACCCAGAGATGGACGGACAGATAGAACGTACGAACCAAACCTTGGAAGACATGTTGCGCATGTACGTAATGGACCAACAAAAGCATTGGGAGGAATTCTTACCTCTAGTAGAGTTCGCTTACAACAACAGTTACCAGAGCACCATTAAGATGGCGCCTTTGAGTTTCTTTATGGGCGACCATGTCGGATGCCCTTGAGTTGGGATCGGCTTGAGGATAGGGTCCTGGTGGGACCAGAAGCGATCCAAGAAATGGAAGAGCATATTCAATCCATAATACAAAGGATTAAAGAAGTGCAAGATCGACATAAAAGTTATGTCGAAGCGCACCGAGTCGATCGTAGTTATGAGGTCGCCGATTGAGTTTTCTTGCGGGTTAAACCGCATAAGAGTTCGATCAAGTTTGGAAAGGGAGCTAAACTCTCTCCTAGGTTCGTGGGACCTTTCGAGATTATGGAGAGAAAGGGGCCCGTGGCCTATCGACTAGCCTTGCCTGATTCTTTGAGACGTATGCACGATGTTTTCATATATTGTTTTTGAGATAGTATATTAGTGATCCTACACATGTGATTGACCTGAGTTCCTTGCAGGTATCGGATGAGGGAGCGCTCATGACTGAGCCGGTCTGCATCTTAGATCATCGCGTTCAACAGACGACGTAGAACAGTAGATCCGGTCAAGGTCCAGTGGGACAGTTATAGTCCACACTCGGCGACCTGGGAGGACGCAGATGATATGCATCACCAGTTTCCATTTTTGTTTGATAGATAGACTTATGATGCCATGATACTTTATTTCTACATTTATACTGAGAAACTTCGGGACGAAGTTTAGACCAAGAGGGGGTGTATGTAACATCCCACTCTGGCGCACTGAGAACACTTATTATTTGAGGACACTTGCTCGCAAGTGATCTGGACCCTTTGTGATGTTAGACCTTTTGTATTTTCTTATGATGTGATTGACAGATGACATGATGTGTTACTATTTGATGTAGACGGGTGCTATTGACTTAGTTTTATTGAGTGTGCATGGTTTTTGACCTTGAGGATGCAGAGGCATCGGTAGAAGCCCCTTGGACTCCGGACTGAGTCAGGGAGTGTGCTTTTGGGTTGATATGTTTATTATGATGTTTCATTTGATTTGATGATTTGATGTCGACATTTCTGACATGATTATTGGTGATGCAGGCTGACGATAGCTTGCCGACCAGACTCACATATGGAGTAAATGGGCCACACATGATTGCAGAGAGGTTGAGGGAGAGGGATGGACAGCAGCCCTGCCACCGCCTGCTAGCACTCCCGCCGTGGCTCGAACTGTAGGTTAACTATTACCTAGTTCGAGAGGACCCATGATGCCGTGAGGGCCGACTGCGACAGTCGCTCACGATGATTCTAAGAGGTGCGCAATAAGGCAGGGGCCTTATTACTTAGAGCCCTTAGTCTCCTACTAGATCACCTGGCGGAGTGTTGACTCCATGGGTTATAGAGGTCTACCAATCAGTTCAGTTGGAAAGTTGCACCCTTGGAGCACGTGGTGCATCCTGATGAGCACATCGCACAAAAGAAACGCAGTTGGCGAGTGGCACCCTTGGAGCACGTGGTACATCCTGAAGGGCACATCGCCAAAAGAAATTCCAGAGGCGAGTGGCACCCTTGGTGCACATGGTGCAACCTGAAGGGCACGTCGCGATAAAGGTGGTTGAAGGAGTCAGCCTAATTAGCCTTAAGTCCTCAGCACCTGAATAAAACCTTAAGTATTACCCTTAACCAATCGTTGCCTAGCTCAGAATCTAAACCCTAAGCCTAAGACCTTCTAGAAACCCGGGGGAAATTTTAGTGTGGCCTTAACAAATGTNAAAAAAAAAAAAAAAAAAAAAACTCAGACCATCACCCTCTCTTTATCCTTGTCTACTTAATAAAACTATCCTCCATCGCCTAGATCTTCCAGTATCCATCTCCCTTTTTCTTGTCTAGTTCACATTACTATATCGCCATCCCTCCTCGTAAATCCTCTTTATTCTTTTTTGTAAAACATTTACTTTTCCCCTATACTGGTTTTCCATCGCCTTAATCTCTCATTAATCCTAAATATACAGATATATTAATGGTAAATTAAATGATGAATGCATGCTTATTAATAGAAAAATGAAAATATATATATGTATATTTATATTATAAACAAATTATCAAAAAATAAAGTTATGCATGTGAATATAAAAGGAATTTGAAAATGAGCGCACATACCCTTGAATTTTTGAAAAAGAAAAAGAAAAATGAAATATATAAACAAAATAAACTAAAAAGAAAAAAAAATTAAGAAAGTCAAAAGAGAAAAAGGGGGGGAAACCTAAGAAAAAGGAGAATTAGGGTTTGAGTCTGAATAAAGGAAAGGAAGAGGGGGAAAGAAGGGGACTTTTGCTGAGATTGGTATTGTTATGCCGAGAGAATAGACACTGACTGATTTCTGGTAGGAGATGGGAATCCTCAGCAGACTTGAGTGGTAGCTCAGCCTTGGAGGTGAGCTGAGGAGCTAGTTACTCTCTGATTGTGTGTGGCCCCTTTGCGGCTCGGGGGGATGAGGGGGAAGAAGAGTACCCATAGCGTTTGGCTGGGAGGTACTGGTGAGTTCGTTGCGGTCGGCAAGTAGGAGCGGGAGCGGCAGGAGCACAGGAGTCGTTGCGGAAAGCGAATAAGGCCAAGGTAAGTTCCTGAACTGGTAGAGTAAAATGTTCGGATTTTTGTGTTTTTGCATTTAAATTATTGCTGTAAATTGTGCAGTCATGGACAATCGTTGATGTAGTTGTAAGGTCTGGTAGAATATGCATGGACGTGTTGTTATTTTACTAGATACCGCGTTGAGTTTCACCTCTGCTATTTACGCAGAAACTGGATTGCAATGGCCTGGTTGTGGTAGATGAATAGCATAAATTTAGCCAAAGTATTCTNACAATCGTTGATGTAGTTGTAAGGTCTGGTAGAATATGCATGGACATGTTGTTATTTTACTAGATACCGCGTTGAGTTTCACCTCTGCTATTTACGCAGAAACTGGATTGCAATGGCCTGGTTGTGGTAGATGAATAGCATAAATTTAGCCAAAGTATTTTTATCGTGTTATGTGAAAAAGGGCCGAGAATCTCCAACCTCACCCTACCTCCGACCAACAGCTCTCCAGATCCTAATTTTCTGTTAGCTGTGTGGACACTTTTACAATATGAATCCCCCATAGTTGAACATCGATTCCATTTGTATTCGGACATCAGTCCAGATTTTAATTTACCCTTGTGTTTTGATAGCTTTACTGCCTCTCGGTTTAAATTTTATTTTTCCTGGCAGCCCTTCATAGTGTTGTATAGTAGTACCCTGTATGCGACGATTGGGAAGGGCTCCAAGGTGTTACCGGCCCGACCATGCGGTTCTGTTGCTGTCGGATCTAGTCCCTTCGCGTCAGTAGTGATACAGGCTGATTGACAATTTGTGGATCGATTTGGGTATAAGGGGGCTTATCTCTAAATGCTTCCACATGCTACCTGATCTGTAGCCCTGACCATTGATCGGTTCCTCTCGACTGTGATTTTTAGTTTGTGATCTTTTCGCTGCTGTGTATACCCTTCCCTGTGCGTTTCCTCCTTACCGATTTATGTACGCCCTGCTCTTGTTGCGGCTTGATGGTGATGCCTTGTTGGGCCCTCCTGTGTGCGTAATGCTTGCCCTGTTGGTTTCTAGTTGTGTTTTTAAATTAAGGGAACCAGTCCGTTTTCCCATTATCAAGTATATCCTTGGATCCCGTTCCATTGTTTTTAAGTAACATTGTTCAATGCACATCCACCAATCTTCATTGTTAAATACTTGTTTTATAAACAAATATATGGTTGAATTTTATTATAGATTACTGAATTAGTTTCAATGGTTCAATATTTTGAACGTAATGTAAGAGGGTTCAAAATTGATTTTTCCCACTTCCGGTTTCTATTACATACTTTAATGTTTTACTAAAACATAATCAATAGGAGTATATTATTCACAAATATGAATAAATACTAAATAATCCGGTACAAATATTTAGACTGTGTGTTGTTATGGCGAGACTAGAAAATAAGTAGCATTTCGGCCAGGTACGATTCTCGTAGACCGATTCATGCTTGTGGGCAATCTTGATTTGAGCTAGCGGTACACTGTAGTGCCCCAAATTTTTACGATATAGGTAGATGAGCACGTTGTTACAGCGGCGATAATTCCGACCACACTGTGATGATCTGGGTCACATAGAGTTGCACCCGACTCGTGATAACCCTTCTGGTAGCGCCTTGGGCGTAGGGTAGCTCCGGGCATGGTGACAGCTTATGGCGGCAGCTTGTAACATTTATTATTGCGGTCTGGTAGCGTTTCAGGCGTGTCTGGTAGAGTTACTCCCAACACCTTCCTTGGGATGTCCATCTTGTGTAAGTGTTCCTGACAGGTCAGAGAATTGTTAAAACGTGGTTTCCCTGTATCCTCCCAGATCGCTTTGTTCAATTCCCATCAGAACTTAAGTTCTGCCAAGATTAACGCTTTGGCTGTATTGCACTCAGGGTTAAAGCAACGACCCTTAATCTAGTGTCGCCCAAACCAAAAGAAACCGAACCTTCCTTTCCACCTTGTTAAACCAACAATTCTGGCTGCGTTCTGCGTGATGGGTTTATTAATGGTGCTGTGTGCTACGTTTGGCGTGATTGGTTTAATAATCGGTGCTGTGTGTGTTAAGTTTTGGCGTGATTGGCTTAAATGACGGTGCTGTGATTAAAGTTTTGATAAGGATGAATATAATATAATATTATGGTTTTCTTAATTACATGACCCTGGTATTAGTTGGTTCGCACCCTAAAAATTAACGGGAAGTAATGATCGCTTTATATAAAACTAATAAAACGAATTCCCAATAAGAAAAATAAACTTTTTAGGAGAATTGAAAAAATGAACAATTCTGAAAATGTATTCATACACATTCTTCCTTCACCCGGTTGAGCAATAACATTAACAACCAATATATGCAAAATAAGGGCGATCCAGCCGGCCCATTTTCCATGACGAATTTTTCCCATGCTTACACGGAAATTCAAAAGGACCCAATAGTAGATTGGAAACGAAGGATCCAGACAGATAGCCGCTAATTCTTTGTGGATGAAAGTGTAGTTGGATGTGTTTCAGACAGTTGTCCGCTAATTCGTAAAGTGTAAGTGGATTTGTTGAACTTACATCCGAAAACTAGATGAGCATTCTTGAATTAATGCTAACGAGTAGGATTTGTTTTAAGACCACTCAAGACCCATTCTCTCGATTATTAAACACGTTGAGGAGCATATCTATTCGTGATAAAAGCAAATGATTCCATGCTGATTTTTATTAATAAAAGAAGGAAGGTTAAAATATATAATCCTTGAGGTTTGTAATATTGTTCGAACTACAGTGTTCCTACTTGCAATGGAAACAATCCCAACCAGTGTTTGATGACGTTGCCACGAAGGAAAATATAATGACAATCTTTAGATAAGGATGGGTGGGATCAAAGTTGGACCAAAGAAATAATGAGCAATTCGATGCACTGGTTGAGTTTTCCAGCGTAATTAAAATTTCTTAGAGATATTTCAATCTATCCCTTTTGAAGGAAATACAAATTAAAATAGCTGCAGAATTCCAGATTTAGATGTTTGGAAATTTGAAAACACAATACACATCATCTTAATGTAAACGATTGACATTTTTGGCGGTCCTTGCAAACTTATTTTCCAATTTAAAATATTTTGGAGCTGGGACCACTCGAATCCACCATTAACTATAGGGGATGTTTTCAATTTAACATTTTTTTTTATTTATATTTTTCATATTTTCAGGATGGGTCAGTACTGAATGTGCTGCAAGTTCATATCGTTCCATGATATTGGACCTACCTCAGAATCTCTTGGTCCTGTGCATGAGTAGTACATTGCAAAAGATATGACAAAATACCAGATTTATATGGCAATAGATTAAATGTCTTTATAGGAGTCAAACCTCACATAAGCCAAACCTAAGATTCAAAATGCTACTTAAGGCTAAGGTGATTATAAGGTGGTGGTATCAAGGGTAAGGATAATCTTGCTGCTTTTGAATTAATAATGTTAGTGTCGCGACGGTATATAATTATGAGGTGTTTTATATATTGTTGTTTTAAATTTGGGCAGTTTTAATTATTGTTACTTTTATAAAATGCCCTTTTAAATATTGATATTTTTAAATAGGGTCAATTTAATATTGTTAATTTTACATATGAATCAGGTAAGGATAATATCTTGCTTTTAAATTAATAATGTTAAGTGTCATGATGATATATAATGATGAGGTGTTTTAAATATTGTTGTTTTAAATTTGGGCAGTTTAAATATTGTTACTTTATATAATGTCCTTTTAAATATTGTTATTTTAATAGGGTCATTTTAATATGGTTATTGWTATGTTGGTCCTTTTAATTTATGAAGTCATATTGTTATTTAACCAYGATGTTATTCATAATATGATGTKGTTTTTATAYATTGACTGTAGGATAAGGGTGTTGACATTTAGTGAAAATATTACKATCATTTTACTGTTATGAGCAATGTAATTTGATAGGSTAATGGTAATGTAAGATCATGTTATTGTAATACTAATTCAGTAGATTGTTTCAACGTTACTACATTACAATATAATGAATGTAAGGTAATGCTATTTTAGTAAATCGTCTTATGATGGAATGGGTGAATTATAAAGTGAGTAATCGGTAGTGTCATCTCATGCAATATAGCGGAATGTTAATGGCTTGATCCTTAGTATAATGTCCTTGCAGCTTAGTGGGTTAATTTTCGAAGTCTTATATTATCAAGGTGATGATGCTAACCCTCATGGGACAATTGATGATGTAAATTGACAATGATGGCATCAAATGATTTCAGGATAATTTTTTAATTACTGAGCTGAAGTGAAAGAGCAATGGTTGCTTATGGCATTAAAACACATTTACTACCATTCATTTAACTATGATTACTATTGATGACTTTTTGTCTTATTAGATGTTAATCCAATCAAGTTTTAGTCTTGTACTATGGGGGTCCCTGAATGTGTTTTAGAGGGTACCTTGATGATGTTTTATGATTAGAATTGCGCCATGGATTGACCTTAAGACTCATAGCTAGTAGTCCCTTGTTAATTTAAGATTGCGCTGGGTTGTAAAACCTTGTGTGTTGGGTTGGATTGCGTCAGTCGGGAGGGAGACACCTTCAGGAGCCTTAGTATTTATGTATGTGTTTTACTACATCAAGAATCCAGTGCCGTATCAAATGTCTCGGGCCCTTTAAAGGCAGGGTTACCACTCTTGCGACACACCTTAGGGAATTACTAGTTTCTGCCTGAGCAGACGGCTAGGAGCTTATTTGACCTCCTCTCTCTCCGGAGCAGAGGACTAAGATTAAACGCCCTGCCTTCCTGTGCAGAAATAGTAAACCTAATACCATGGATTCTACCTTCTGTGTTTGTGCGGTACCTCACCCAGTGTGTCGTTATGGTTGAAGATATCGTGGGGTGCCTTGGTCTTGGTTGTTCTTTGCTTGCAGTTACTTGTCGTGCGCCTTGCGTCTTCTTGCTGTGATTTTCGTGGTTGCGTCTGGACAATCATTGGGTGGCAATGTAGAGTCCAGTGTGTCTGTTTCCCCTCCTCCACGCGCGCACACAGTTAAAAAAAAAAAAAAAAATTCTGAGTTGTTGTCGTAACAAGGAGGGTCGTTACACTAATATTTTTTCCAAATTTGGTATTCCTTTGGAAATTATTACAGAAAATGGTCCTGTTTTTATTTCTGTTAAGATGACCCAATTTTTAGCTAAATTATGGCTTAAACATTTTACCTCACCATCTTATTATCCCCAAGGAAATGGGTAGGTCGATTCTACCAACAAGATTATGGTTAGAATTATCAAGAGGCTCATTGAAGATAATCCTTGTAAATGGCACACACTCCTCACTTACGCCCATTGGGAAGATCACACTACCACCAAGGTGAGCACTCGTTGGTATCAGAGCCGGTTCCTTCAGGAAACAGTTTAACCGCTGGAAGGAGATCATGTTTTATTCTGAGAATGGAGTATTATTATTTAATGGTTAGAATGGTTTTAAGTATGAGATGTGGAGCAGAAGGACGAAATTATTTTTACAGGCACAGGGACATTATATTTGGCTATCAGTTGTTACAGGATATGATATGTAAATTCTAACCTTGTACAATATCTACTGCAAACAGATATTCAGAAAAATAACAGAAAAGAGACAATGGAAAATACAAACATTACATGGAGATTTTTCCCCTGGAAACCCAAACTAGGGAAACCAGCATATTCTATATTCATTCATTGTGTTACAATGTTTACAATACAAAATACTTATAGGATCTAGTGGCATCCAAAACCCTAACCCAATGACCTGGATTAGTCCAAAACCCTAATTCCTTAACCAAAAATAGAAAACCATCAGCAAAGAAACCATGTGTTGAAAAACCACCAAAATATAATGCGGTCCCGATGAAAAAAAAAAATGGGGGTGTTTCCCCTGAACCTCTGCGCGCCCGTGAAAATAATATAACACATACACAACATTATCCCACTTTTTGTTTTCTTTTCATACAGGGGTTACAGAGTTACATAGTCAACAATCCAGGGAAACAATGCCCATGGATCCTCTACACCAAGAGAACTTATCAGTGCTCACAGATTTTGTTAATGAGTCTGCAACATTCTTCAAAGTGTCCACCTTTATCAGTGATAATTTCTTTTCTTCAATCATGTATCTTACAAAGTGATACTGAACATCAATGTGCTTTGTCTTTGAATGATAAGCAGGTTTCTTCACCAGAAAAATTGCACTCTGACTATCACACTCTATCCTTACATCTTGTTGTACCAACCCAATACTTGAATACAATCTTTGTAACCACACTGCTTCCTTAATTGCATGAGTGGATACCATGTATTCATCTTTTGTAGTTGAAAGTGCCACTACAGCCTGTCTTTTGCACATCCAACTTATTTCTCCTCTAAACAGGCTAAACACATACCCACTTGTAGATCTCCTACGATCCAAATCTCCAGCCCAATCAACATCCACAAATCCATCTATATCCACCACTCTGTCCAATCTCAGTCTTCCTTCGTAGCACAATCCATAGTTGGAAGTGCCACACAAATACCTTAAAACCCTTTTTATTTTTGTCCAATGCTCCTTCCCTGGTTTTGACATATACCTGCTCAAAACTCCCACTGCATGTGCAATGTTCGGTCTAGTACAGACCATTGCATACATCAATCTGCCAAATGCACTCGCATATGGAACATGAGACATGTCTTCCTCTTCTTCATGTGTCTTGGGACACTAATCCACATATAAATTTACACCAAAAGGAATAGGAAACTTGACCAGTTTACATTCCTGCATATTAAACCTCTGCAATATTGTCTCGACATATTTTCTCTGATTTAACCAGAATTTCTTCCTTTTTCAATATCTTTTAATTTCCATGCCCAAAATGAAATTTTAAGCACCGAGATCTTTCATGTCAAATTTAGAGGACAACTGAGTTTTCACATCCTGGATAATCTCCTTGTCGTTTCCTATCAACAACATGTCATCCACATATAAGACCAAATAAATCAAATGATCACCAATTAATTTAAAATACACACAATGATATTCTTCGCTTCTTGTGAATCTAAGTCCCAGCATTTAAGTATCAAATTTTTGATACCACATTCTTGGTGATTGTTTTAAACCATATAGGTACTTTTTCATCTTGCATACCAGCTCCTTCTTTCCTTTCACAGCATAACCTTATGGTTGCTTCATATATATTTCTTCTTCCAGATCCCCATGTAGGAATGTTGTCTTCACATCCATTTGTTCTATTTCAAAATCAAATGCAACAGAAACAGATAACAAAAATCTTATGGAGGTTAACTTGGAAAAAGGAGAAAAAATCTCACCAAAATCAATTCCCTCAACCTGGTAATAACCCTTTGCTACTAACCGAGCTTTGTATTTCTCCACTTTTCCTTCTACATTCAACTTATTTTTAAATACCCATTTTCTTCCAATGGGATTTCTTCCAGTTGGAAACTCCACTAGATCCCAAGCCCCATTCTTATCCAAAGATGCAATTTCTTCGTTCATGGCCCTTTTCCAGAGATTTCCATCCTCTGAATCCACTACCTGCCTGATAGTTCTAGGATCATCATCAGTAATAGACAAAGCAAAATTTGAATGGAAATCAGATGGACTATACCTTTCTGGTAGCCTTCTTTCTCGATCCGATCTCCTCAGTACTAGAGTATGAGGATCTTCTTCTTCTGATTCATGTTCTTCTGTAAACTCGGATTCATCATCCTTTAAATCAAACTCTATATTCTCTGGTTCTTCATTACTTGGTAGGGATTCCTGTTTAACAACATCCTTCATTTCTCTAAATACCACATCTCGGCTATACACTACCTTCTTATTTTCTGGGTTCCAAAGATTATATTCTTTGAGACCATCTTTATATCTAATAAAGATACACTTTTCAACCTTCTTATCCATCTTACTCATGTTGTCCTTTGGAACATGAACATATGCATCGCAGCCAAAAACCTTGATATGTGTGAGAGAAGGTTCCTTACCAGTCCACACCTCTTGTGGAGTCTTGTCATCCAACACTGATGAGGGTGATATATTGACTAGGTAACATGCAATACCCACTATCTCTGCCCTAAATTCTTTCCCTAACCCGGCACCACTGAGAAAGCACCTTGATTTTTCCATCAGTGTCATGTTCATCCTTTCTGCAACTTCATTCTTCTTAGGTGTATATGGAGTAGTATTCTTCCTTTCTATACCACACTTCTTATAGAATTATTCAAATTCATTTCCTCAAAACTATCTGTCGTTATATATCCTCAACACCTTATTTCTTTTCTCTGCTTGATTGTCAACAATAGCCTTAAACTCTTTAAACATGTCAAAGACTTCAGATTTATTCCTGAGGAAATATATCCAAGTCTCCCTCAAGAAGTCATCTATAAATGAGACATAGTACATATATTTTCCCAATGATGGGACCGAAACAGGTCCAAAAACATCACTGTGAACTAGCTGTAAAATTCATTTTTCCCTCGTTGCACCAGAGGGGAATCTTACCTGATTCTACTTCCCATATAGATAATGTTCACAAAAGTAAAAATCCAAAGAACAATTAGACATACCTTCAACCATACCTTTACCGTTTAGTAGTCGAAGACCCTTCTCTCTGATATGCCCCTGTCTTTGATGCCATAGAATAACCTTTTCTCCAAAGACTGTAGGAGTTTTTTCTTCTTCAAATCCAATATCAGGAATAATGGAACTATTACACCCATCACTAATAGTGCTTCCTTGCAGCTTATACAAAGTTCAAAACCGAACTCCCCTCAACAACACCATTGCTCCTCAAACCATCATACATGTTTCCTTTTCAAATATTGTTTTTACCCCTGCATTGTCCATTTTGCTTACAAAAATCATATTTCTGGCCAAACTTGGGATGTGGAGAACAACAGGAAGTGTTCTAATCCTTCCATCTATGAGCCTCAAATTGACCCTTCCTATTCCTATGATTCTGGTTGTCAAATCATTCCCTAATAAAACATTACCTCCATCATACCTTTCATATTCTCAGAACCACTCCCTGTGAGGACTCATATGAAAGGATGCACCCGATTCAACCAACCATGACTCATGATATGCATATGTTCTTGAAGAGGCCAAGTACACATCCCCCCCTTCTTCCTTGGACATTTTTTCTTCTGTAGAAGAATATTCTTCAGATCCCTTCTTTTTCTCAACTTTGGATCTACACTACTTCTTATAGTGCCCTTTTTTTCCACATCTCCAACATACCCTTACAAACTTTCTAGGAGATTTAGATCTACTCTTCGAATTAGATCTCCCACTTGAGAAATTAGATCTATTTCTTTCCTGGGAACGTCCTCTTGCAAATAATGCACATGTGCTATGTCCTTCCATATTCTTCTGTCTCATATCCTATGACAACAAGGATGAGACCACTTCTTCAAACTTCAAGGAAGTTTTATTACTACCTATGGCCACAACCAGACTATCCCATGAGTCTGGTAAAGAACAAAAAAAATTGATACATTTATCTTCATCTGATATTTTAATCTCAACAAATACTAATTGACTTACCATAGTATTGAAGGCATTCAAATTCTCTACCATCGAGTCTCCATCTCTCATCCTCAGGTTATACAACTTCTTTATCAGGAATAGTTTATTTACCAGGGACTTAAACTGATACAACTTCCCCAAATTTTTCCATAAATCCTTGGTTGTAGTTTCCTCTGACACATTCGGTAATACTGAATCAGAGAGACAAAGTTAGATTGTGCTCTTTTCCTTCTGATCCAAATTTTTCCAGTCATCTGTAGAAGTTCCTGTAGTTGAAGTTCCTGGATCTACCACAATCCACTGATTTCTGTCCACAAACAGATCTTCCATCTTGAGCTTCCACAACTCAAAACTTTTCCCATTAAACTTCTCGATATCCATCTTCAAATTGCTTTCCATTTCTTTTCACCTGAAAAAGCAATACAACAGATCTCCCACTTTAACAAGGCTTATCACAATCCCGAGCCAAACCCTTGACCACAAAGGCGTCCCCCTGAAGCCAATAAAGCTCTGATACCAAATGTAAATTCTAGCCTTGTACAATATCTACTGCAAATAGATATTCAGAAAAAGAACAGAAAAGATACAATGGAAAATACAAACATTACACAGATATTTTTCCCCTGGAAACCCAAACTAGGAAAACCATTATATTCTATATTCATTAATTATGTTACAATGTTTACAATACAAAATACATATAGGATCTAGAGACATCCAAAACCCTAACCCAATGAACTGGATTAGTCCAAAACCCTAATTCCTTAACCGAAAATAGAAAATCATCGGCAAAGAAACCATGTGCCAAAAAACCACCTAAATAT